>APFE030258204.1:8282-229174 GCA_000404065.3 Pinus taeda
ATTATTTCACAGATTCAAGGGAACAATACCTTCATACTGAAAAGTATGGAAGGGGAAATAGTTTTTGATGGCCCAGTTAATGGGCGATTTTTGAAAAACTATGTTATTTAAGGTCTCTGGCCTTAAAGCTGTAAATATTTTGCTTTTATCGGTTGTTAGTATAGCCATAGTAGACTCCATGCCCAATGGAACACTAGGAATTTTGCTAATATTGATTTGTCATGGGAAAGGCATTGATCTGCAGGTTCTTGAGACCTCACAGGGAGGATATCATCCCCAAAAGGAGCCAGTGTTAGCTCTGCTACAAAATCCAACATTTGAGGATCAAATGTAGTCCTAATCAGGTTGTTTGCGCGCGGAAGGATGCCCAAAAATGGATGCAAAAGTGCTCCAAAGGCCTTATCAGTCCTCTTATAGCCTTCACCGATTTAAAAATTTGCAGGAGGAAAGCCCTTTGGAGGGTAGAAATACACTATCGGGAGGTGTGAATACTCTAAAAAAAAAAATCATCAAAATCTCAGTAGCGCAGGCTTAAGAGTCCAAAATCATATCAGCCGTTGGATCCGGCCGATCAGCGGTCCAGATCGTGTCGGCATATCGCATCGGAGCAGGCGGGCAGTGGCAACGACAAAGGAAACCTTACCGATGAGCGATCGCCGATATCGCCGACATCACACCGCCGATATCGCATCGGCATATCGCATCAGCACCTACAAAGGGGGCAGGGTGGTTTGCATGGTTATGCGCGATGCGATAAGCCGGACCCGAAAGCACTGTAAATTGTTTCGATAAATTTTCGGGTCCGCGGCGATATCGCTGTCGGCATTTCTAAAAAGGGGCAGAGCTTTGTACAAGGCAAGTATGCGACCCGATGGGTCGGACCCGATATTATCATAAGTAATTCTTTATAAAATTTCAAGTCCGTGCCAAGGCCTTTTTCAATGATTATGGGCGCATTTTTGTTATATAATGAAATATGGGAAATATAAAGGAAGCCTCGGGGGGGTGCCGATAGCGATGAAGCCCGAACCCGATGGGGTCCAGGAAGCAAAATATATATGTTTTCAAGTCCACCAAAGGCAAAATTCCAGTGTTTTGCAGCATTTTTCAATGTATTTTTAAACAGAGGATTGGCTGGCTATCATGAGCGATTGCGACTCGAAAAGCGACCCGATAGAGGCATAACGCATGCATTGACTGTCAATATTTGAATTATGGCAAAGCGGATGGTGTTTCTCAGTGGCGCAATGATCATAAAAGCAAGCATGCAGCAGTATAGCGCAGTAGGTGGCTGCCTTCAAATCGCTGTATGGCCGAGCAGGAAAGAAGGCGTGCCCCAAACAGGTCAACATTTATCAGTCATGATGGAGCCATTTCAATGTTCAGCGACTGCAGTCAATCAACAGTATGGCCGAAAAGGAAGCAGGACACCACAGATCCACTCAAAGCATTCAATGGCTATGGGCTTTACCCACATTTCACTCCACCGACCCAAAAAGGACCACAGAGCACCAGAGAGGGACAAATCTATTCAAAACACAGTCAGATTTGTATCAGAGAGCCATTCCTAAACGTAAATATGGTTGGTGGCCATTTATGGACCTCTCCACGCATTGTTTAGCAGAAATGTTTTGTATTGTAATACTATATATACTCAAAACTCAGATGTAATAGGATGATGAGTGTTTGATGAAGAGAACCCTGTTGTAAGGTTCAACTTCTGGAGACTGTAACTACTTTGTAACCTGTAGCGTCTAGTCTTCATTTTCAGCTAATACAAGCTTCTTTTGCTGTTTATTGCTCACTTTCCACTTCTCTTTCTTGTTCTAGGCTGCGCCTGTCTGCATTTGTTTTATTGCTGTGAATGTTCAGCGTCAGAGGGGCTGTCATCCCACCTCTGCGTTAGGATTTAGCATGTATCATAGAACATGTGAGCGGGTTTCTGTTGTTTAATGCATAGAGAGCTATCATCCTGTCTATGTGTTAGAAACTAGATTTACAGACCTCTTAACTGGTTGCAGCTGGCCATCACAGGATCCTATGCATCTGCTGGTGTGGTCAGTGTTCATCATTATCACCTTATCTTCAAGCTATGAGTAATAGGTGGTTAAAAGCCTTGTAGTCTGGGGGTGGTCACCCATGTCTGGGGTCAATCATAGTAGAAGTGGTTATCTGGCTTGAATATGCAGCATTTGTTCCATTCATCCACCATTTATCCAATTATATTTGGTTAAATTTTTTAATGTTCCCGAGCATCACTGATATACAACCTAGGTGAGTTTCTTGGGGTGATAACATTAATTGGCGCCGTTGCTAGGGAGAGGAGAATTGAAGCTCAGCTTCCCTGGGAGAACGACATAGTTTCAAGCTTTGATGACAGACAAGGTTTGAACACAGAATTTGGTTGTAATCATCTGTCTGGCAACTCCACTGGTGGAAGACCATCCTTTGGCGACTCCACTTAGAAGTTCTGGCTCAGTCTGTGAGGCATACTAGAAGAAATCCGCAGAAGTTTCCAGCTGAACCATTGCTTGACCCTGGAAAAGTTGTTAAATCGAAGAAATCATCAAAGAAAGGGGCATCAGGATCAGGTAAGCCTAGAAACTCTGATTTATCTCTAAATGATGAGTTTATAGCTGAAGAATCACAGCTTGAAGTTTTAGAGCCCAGCTATGTTAGCAAGGAAATTCTTTTAGAGATCAATTCAGCCCCTTTTGCAGTCAGTTCTCCTTTGAATCTCAGTCCAAAGAAAGTTTCCCATTCTGTCCAAAACATCCCAATATCCTTCCCATCCATTACATTATCTCCTGCTGCTCTATCTGTTAGTATTCTTCCACATATTCCAAATATGGCAGGACAACAAGTACCTACGAGGATTGAAAGGATCGTTGCTGCTAGATATGGACCGTTGGTCTTGCCTGTACCTTTAAATGCTATGCCTATAGGAGAATATCAAAAATATATGCCCAAATTTACTGGAACAGAGGGAGTGATAGCGGAAGAACATCTTGAAGCTTTTTATAGTTATGTTGACAATTTAGATATCAGCGAGAATGATGTATGGATGAGAGTTTTTGTCCAGAGCCTTGATGGAGAGGCTAGGAAGTGGTTTAGAGAAATACCCCAGAGATCTATAGCAGATATTGAAGCATTAGATGAAGCATTTTTGAAGCAATGGGGAGATAAGAAGGACCTATTATATTATCATACTGAGTTTGGAAACTTGAAAAGAGAAAGGGGTGAATCTTTGCCTGATTTCAATAAAAGATTTAATAAGATGTACAGTAAAATACCAGCTGAGGTAAAGCCTACCCCCACCACTGCCAAACTCACATATGCTAATGCTTTTGACCCTGATTTCTGCTTACTGTTGAGAGAAAGAAGATGCCCTACTTTGAATGATATGCAGGAAGCAACCCTCGAGGTGGAATCAAATATTATGGCAGCAGAAAAGTTGAAAAGTCAAATTGATAGGAGAAAGCCGAGAGGGGAGGTTTCTTCTTCTCAGGCCCCAACTTCAGAACCTAAGTTAGACAAAATGACTAAGATGATAGAGTCATTGGCTGCTGAAGTTTCGAGGCTAAAGGTAGACCAGGCTTCAGGCAAAACAACGCAGCAAAACACATTTGCTCCAAGAAGTCTAAACCCATTCAGAAAAGCAAACGATCAGCTATAAATCATGCGAAGAGGTGAGCAAGCCAAAGAAGATCACAAGGTTAAAGCTCCTTTTCAAAATGCAGTAATGGAGGGGGAACAATTTGAAGAAGAGGAAGATGAAATTCACTATATGGAAGATAAAGGTATCGCTGTATTTTTAACATTGGCTGAATATGAAGAATCATTGCAGCAAGAGCAAGAAAAGCGAGAATGGGACACTGGTGCTGTGCTGCAATCAGGTGAACAGCAGCGCAAATATAATCTAAGATCCAATGCAATTAATGCCAAAGAAACAATTGCGGAAGAAGCTGCTGCCCAAGTAGCTCCACAACATACCAGGCAAAGAAGATCAGCAGCTGATCCGATCACCCTCAAAGTTCCAGTCCAGGAGGTAAAAACTGCTGATAAGCCTTTCTCTTCTTTCAGTTTTGAATCAGAAGTTAAAAAATTGAAGCTTGCTGTGCCTCTGGCTGAGTTGGTCAAGAGTAAATTGTTCAGAAAACCCATCCTTGAAGCCCTTGAGCTAGAATCTAAACAAACCTCTATTGACTCTGTCAATCTGCAAGATGATAAGCCTGCTATTGTGCTCAGCCCCATGGTGGAACTTGCTGATAATAATTCCCCATCTTTCTATGTTTCACTAACTATCCATGATAAAATCCTCCATAATTGTCTGCTAGACACAGGTGCCAGCCACAATCTAATGCCTAAAACAGTCATGGAAGAATTAGGCCTTGATATCACTAGACCCTATCATGATTTGTTCTCTTTTGACTCAAGGAAGGTAAAATGCCTCGGATTGATCAAGGATCTAGCCATTACCTTAACTCAGCTGCCTATGAAGAGTATGATGATGGATATAGTAGTGGCCGATGTCCCCCCGAAGTTTGGTATGCTGTTGTCTAGAGGGTGGATTAAGAGACTAGGAGGGACATTACAGAATGATCTATCTTATGCAACTGTCCCAGTGTTTGGAGGAGAAAGCAGGAGACTATATAGAGAAGCACAGCTGGCATATATCATTAGTGATGAGAAGAGTCCCACCAATCATCCCATATATGCAGTAGACACTGATTTTGGAGCATGCATTCTCCAAATAGAAGAATCTCAGAAGGCTGCATTGCAAATCAGGAAACATGCAGACCAGGCCCAGCTTGATATAGAAGAACAGATTTGGGAGATGTTTTTTGATGGAGCTTGCACCAAAGAGGCTGCAGGAGAAGGGGTGGTGGTAGTATCCCCACGCCAAGAAAGAGTTGAATTGTCCCTAAAGCTGGTATTTCAGGTGACAAACAACATAACAGAGTATGAAGCTTTGCTATTAGGCCTTCAGGCAGCCAAAGACAGAGGAATAAAGAAGTTGAAGGTATTTGGAGATGCTGATCTGATAATTCAGCAAGTAAATAAAACATTCCAAGCAAAACATCCAAGGCTGAGAGCTTATAGAGATGAGGTATGGAGAGTCAAAAACTCATTTGATTTTTTCTGCATTTCATATATTCCTAGAGCCCAAAATCAGCTTGTCGACTCCCTTGCTGTCTCAGCTAGTCTGTTTACTCCTCCATCTCCTCCCAAACTAGTTTATGAGGTACAAATGAAGTATAGACCCTCTGTGCCTGATAATGTCCACCACTGGAAAGTTTTTGATGATGATGATGAGTTGAATAGGTTTCTTCAAGTCATTGATGAATTTTCTGAAATGCAAGTTGACCAAAATAATGATGCTTTGCTAGAAGCTCCCAAGTTCCAGTTTAAAAATGAGATTGGCAAGAATAGCATAGTCCAACTTCCTAGCAACCACATTCCTAAGGGTTTAATTCCTCTTGAGCGATTGTTTGATCATAATGATGTGCCTTACAAAGCTGCCTATACAGAAGACCAAGCTGCTGTGTGTAAGCATAACATAGGAAGCCCAGCCCAGCCCAAATTCATTAATCTGTCCGCTAAACTAGCTGATGAGCAGAATACCGAATACTGCAAGCTAATGAGGCAGTTCACTGATGTGTTTGCTTGGGAATACAACGATCTGAAAACATATGACAAAAATGTAATTCAACATAAAATTCCGCTTGAAAAAGACACTATTCCTTTCAAACAGAAGCTGAGACCAATGAACCCGTTGCTCCATCCTCTGGTGGAGAAAGAGATTAAAAAGTTGCTGACTGCTAAGATAATAGTGCCTCTCAGATATTCTAAATGGGTGGCGAATCTGGTTGCCGTGAGGAAGAAGAATGGAGAAATCAGACTATGTGTTGATTTCAGGAATCTAAATAAGTGCTCCAAAAGGGACAATTATCCTCTGCCAAAAATGGAGCATTTGTTGCAGCAAGTCTCAGGTGCCAAAGTAATGTCTTTTATAGACGGATTTTCAGGTTTTAATCAGATCGTTGTGCATCCAGATGATCAAGAGAAGACAACATTTACCACGCCTTGGGGCACATTCATGTATGCAAAAATGCCATTTGGACTCATGAATGCTGGAGCCACCTTTCAGCGCGCTATGGATATAGCTTTTGTGGGAGAAAAGGATAAGTTTGTGCTGATATATCTTGATGACATAACAGTCTATTCCAGTAGCTACCATGAACATTTACAACATTTAAGAAAGGTGTTCTTGAAGTGCAAAAGGTTTGGGATTTCACTCAATCCCAAAAAATCCCAATTCGCTTTGGAAGAAGGCAAACTGCTGGGGCACGTAGTGTCGGCTGTAGGTGTTCATATTGACCCAGAAAGAGTCAAAGCAATTCAGGCCTTGGCTCTTCCTAGATCAAAGAAAGATATACAGTCTTTTCTGGGCAAAATCAACTTTGTAAGGAGGTTCATCCCTAATTTTGCAGAGCTAGTAAAGCACATAACCTCTATGTTGAAAAAGGAAGCAGAGGTAAGATGGACTGATGCAGCAAGGAAGTCTTTTGATTCCATCAAACAGGCTATTATGCAGGCTCCTACTTATATAAGCCCTGACTATAGCAAGGAGTTTCATCTGTTCTCATTTGCCTTTGAGGACACAGTTGCAGCTGTTCTGTTGCAGCAAGATGAAGCCAGTCAAGAGCATCCAGTGGCCTTTTTCAGCAAGAACTTAAGGGATGCTGAGTTAAGGTACGATATTATTGAAAAACAGGATTATGCTCTTGTCAAATCTTTGAAAGCTTTCCGTGTATACATCTTGAATTCCAAAATAGTTACATACGTGCCCTCTGCTGCAATAAAAGATGTATTAACACAGCCTGATGTTGATGGAAAAAGAGTGAAATAGATTGCAAAAATGATAGAATTCAACATGGAGCTGAAGCCCACCAAGTTGGTAAGGGGTCAAGGGCTTGCTAAATTGTTGACTCAGGAAAATTGCAGGTCTTTGGACATTGATTTCTTGTTCAATGTAACAGAAAATAGTCAAACAAAGGAGCGTGAAACAGCCGAAACGAAGAAAGAGCAGTCAGTGCCCAACAACCTAGCCTCATGTAGCTGGTATGCTGCAATAATCAATTTTCTCTTAAGGTTTGAAGTCCCTTCAGATTTCCCTCAAAGTCAAGCAAGAACTTTAAAACTCAAGGCAACAAAATATTGCATCAATGATGGTTTGCTTTATTGGAGGGATCCATCTGGAGTGCTTTTAAGATGTCTGGACAAAGAACAGTCAATAGTAGTTATGCAGCAGTTCCATGACAGCATGTGTGGAGGACATCATTACTGGAGAACTACGGCCCAAAAGATTCTCAGAGCCAGATACTATTGGCCCTCTTTATTTTCTGATGCTTTTGCTTTTGTTAAATCTTGTGACAGGTGCCAGAGATTTGAAGGTAAGCAACAGTTGAAATCCCTGCCCCTAAAGCCAATAATTG
Source organism: Pinus taeda (assembly GCA_000404065.3). Taxonomy (NCBI): domain Eukaryota; kingdom Viridiplantae; phylum Streptophyta; class Pinopsida; order Pinales; family Pinaceae; genus Pinus; species Pinus taeda. The sequence continues at coordinate 15,782 of APFE030258204.1, forward strand.
CAAAAGGACCTTTTCAGCAGTGGGGCTTGGATTTTATTGGTGAAATCAACCCACATTCCAGTGGCCAGCACAGGTGGATATTAGTGGCCACTGATTATTTTACAAAATGGATTGAAGCAATCCCAACAAGGAAGGCTGATCATAATGTGGTCATGAAATTCTTATCAGAAAATATTTTCAGCAGATTTGGTTGCCCTCATAAGCTAATAACAGATAACGCAGCAACATTCAAGGCAAAGGAATTGGTGGAAATGTGTGATTCGATGGGCATTAAACTTGTTCATTCCACATCCTATTACCCCCAAGGGAATGGTTTAGCAAAATCCTCTAATAAAAGTCTAATTAGGATAATTAAGAAGCTGTTAGAGGATAATAAAAAGAATTGGGATGCCAAGCTGAAATATGCTCTTTGGGTGGACAGAGTGACTATCAAGAGATCTACAGGCTGCTCTCCCTTCAAGCTGGTATATGGTACTGATGCCATTTTTCCAATTCAACTTACACTCCCAGTGGCAAAGTTGCTTCAAACAACGCAAGATGAAGAGAATGATATGGCAAATAGAATCACTGATTTAACAGAATTGTATCAGATTCGAGAACAGCTGGTTGAAAAAGCTACAGCACATCAGCAAAAGGTCAAGGAAGCCTTTGATAAGAAGGCAAAAAGAAACAATTTCCAGGTTGGGGATTTGGTCATGAAATGGGATGCTTTTAAAGAAAAGAAAGGCAATCATGGGAAATTTGATGCTCTCTGGATAGGCCCGTTTATTATTTCACAGATTCAAGGGAACAATACCTTCATACTGAAAAGTATGGAAGGGGAAACGGTTTTTGATGGCCCAGTTAATGGGCGGTTTTTGAAAAACTATGTTATTTAAGGTCTCTGGCCTTAAAGCTGTAAATATTTTGCTTTTATCGGTTGATAGTATAGCCATAGTAGACTCCATGCCCAATGGAACACTAGGAATTTTGCTAATATTGATTTTTCGTGGGAAAGGCATTGATCTGCAGGTTCTTGAGACCTCACAGGGAGGATATCATCCCCAGAAGGAGCCAGTGTTAGCTCTGCTACAAAATCCAACATTTGAGGATCAAATGCAGTCCTGATCAGGTTGTTTGCGTGCGGAAGGATGCCCAAAAATGGATGCAAAAGTGCTCCAAAGGCCTTATCAGTCCTCTTATAGCCTTCACCGATTTAAAAATTTGCAGGAGGAAAGCCCTTTGGAGGGTAGAAATACACTATCGGGAGGCGCGAATACTCTAAAAAATCATCAAAATCTTAGTAGCGCAGGCTTAAGAGTCCAAAATCATATCAGCCATTGGATCCGGCCGATCAGCGGTCCAGATCTTGTCGGCATATCGCATCAGAGCAGGCGGGCAGTGGCAACGACAAAGGAAATCTTACCGATGAGCGATCGCTGATATCGCCGACATCACACTGTCGATATCGCATCGGTGCCTACAAAGGGGGCAGGGTGGTTTGCATGGTTATGCGCGATGCGATAAGCCGGACCCGAGAGCGCTGTAAATTGTTTCAATAAATTTTCGGGTCCGCGGCGATATCGCTGTCGGCATTTCTAAAAAGGGGCAGAGCTTTGTACAAGGCAAGTATGCGACCCGATGGGTCGGACCCGATATTATCATAAGTAATTCTTTATAAAATTTCAAGTCCGCGCCAAGGCCTTTTTCAATGATTATGGGCGCATTTTTGTTATATAATGAAATATGGGAAATATAAAGGAAGCCTCGGGGGGGTGTCGATAGCGATGAAGCCCGAACCTGATGGGGTCCGGGAAGCAAAATATATATGTTTTCAAGTCCGCCAAAGGCAAAATTCCAGTGTCTTGCAACATTTTTCAATGTATTTTTAAACAGAGGATTGGCCGGCTATCATGAGCGATTGCGACCCGAAAAGCGACTCGATAGAGGCATAACACATGCATTGACTGTCAATATTTGAATTATGGCAAAGCGGATGGTGTTTCTCAGTGGCGCAATGATCATAAAAGCAAGCATGCAGCAGTACAGCGCAGTAGGTGGCTGCCTTCAAATAGCCGTATAGCCGAGCAGGAAAGAAGGCGTGCCCCAAACAGGTCAACATTTATCAGAAATGATGGAGCCATTTCAATGTTCAGCGACTGCAGTCAATCAACAGTATGGCCGAAAAGGAAGCAGGACACCACAGATCCACTCAAAGCATTCAATGGCTATGGGCTTTACCCACATTTCACTCCACCGACCCAAAAAGGACCACAGAGCACCAGAGAGGGACAAATCTATTCAAAACACAGTCAGATTTGTATCAGAGAGCCATTCCTAAACGTAAATATGGTTGGTGGCCATTTATGGACCTCTCCACGCATTGTTTAGCAGAAATGTTTTGTATTGTAATACTATATATACTCAAAACTCAGATGTAATAGGATGATGAGTGTTTGATGAAGAGAACCCTATTGTAAGGTTCAACTTCTGGACACTGTAACTACTTTGTAACCTGCAGCGCCTGGTCTTCATTTTCAGCTAATACAAGCTTCTTTTGCTGTTTATTGCTCACTTTCCACTTCTCTTTCTTGTTCTAGGCTGTGCCTGTCTGCATTCGTTTTATTGCTGTGAATGTTCAGCGTCAGAGGGGCTGTCATCCCACCTCTGCTTTAGGATTTAGCATGTATCATAGAACATGTGGGCGGGTTTCTGTTGTTTAATGCATAGAGAGCTGTCATCCTGTCTGTGTGTTAGAAACTAGATTTACAGACCTCTTAACTGGTTGCAGCCAGCCGGCCATCACAGGATCCTGTGCATCTGCTGGTGTGGTCAGTGTTCATCATTATCACCTTATCTTCAAGCTGTGAGTAATAGGTGGTTAAAAGCCTTGTAGTCTGGGGGTGGTCACCCATGTCTGGGGTCAATCATAGTAGAAGTGGTTATCTGGCTTGAATATGCAGCATTTGTTCCATTCATCCACCATTTATCCAATTATATTTGGTTAAATTTTTTAATGTTCCCGAGTATCACTGATATACAACCTAGATGAGTTTCTTGGGGTGATAACAATTCCAAAAACAAAAACAAATAATCACAATTCTGGAGCACAAGAGGTGAACTTCCTGGTATTGCCATGAATTTAAATATTATTAATGGTGAGAATATTGCGACCTCTAAAACTTTTTAATGCTCACTGTTCAACTTCAATTCTCTACTTTCATTGCTTTGGTTATTCTTAGTCTTGTTTTATTAAAATCATAGGATCTTACTATATAGACTTGCAGGTAGTAGGATATACACTTGGTGTTATAGTGACAGCTATAAAAATTGATCTAGATCTGCCATAGATTAAGACTGGCAATTACCTATTCACCATATAATTAAAAAAAAAATTAGGTCAAATTCATTAGCAAAAGCAAATCTACGGCTGCCAAACTGCGAACTGCTTTAGAATATGTATGCTTTAAAAGCAACGCTACGATTACCATTAAGCATTCTCTGCTGCATAGACTACTGCTCATACTGAGTCAAAAAGTTTATTCCTTCATGCATTCATCCTTAAATCAAGCCACAGATTCGCCCTAATATATTATAGGCCTCGTTTTTCGTACGAATCTCATTTTCCTTTAACATCAGTTTCATACGCAATACAAAATACCCACAGTACCAAACGAATCCCAGTGCCCAACAAAAAGTTATTACTTTCAGATTAAGAAAACTACGAGAAACCTAATTGGAACACGCGAGACTCAAAAGCCTGTAGTTTCCAGCCAATTGCATGCCCCACCAAAATATTAAATAGATTTTGTTAACCTTTCCGCTTTACTTTACGTCCGATACCTCTCTTGCCCTAAGTTTTGAAGTGTGCCGGGGTCTATTTAGTTCCCTGAGTTTAATGCGTTTAATGCTGTGGCAGAAAATAATAGACGTTTTTAGATCAGGAGAGGACAGAGAAGAAAAAATGACTGCAAACCCAGACGCTATTGTTCGGCCCATAGTTAGCAAACAGTTCTGCTCTACCTCGAAAACAATGTTTGTTGTGAGGAAGAGGCCCTGCGCTGTCAATGGCGGCGGACTTGGCGGCGGATTTGTAGTCATGGACTGTGGAGGAAACGAAGTATTCAGAGCGGAGGGATGCGGTGCAATGGTTAAACACCAAGCTGTTCTTAATGACGGGGAAGGGAAGGCGATACTCACCCTGAAACGCAAGGTTTTATGAATGACAGACACACTGATTTTTTGATATGTGTATTTTCTTTTCAGTAGAAAAAAAAAACTACTCTTTTTATTAATAAAAAGGTAGTACATAAATAGATTTATGTTTTTGGTTATATCTCTCTTTCTCTTTGATAGCAAATTAGCTTTCTAGTTTTGTTCTTTTTTATAGATAAGATCAAATTTTACCTGCTGACAAGTTTTTGCTAGAGTTTTGATGGGATTCATCCAATTGATTAAAGTTGGAGGATTGAAATCACTGTCCCTTGACCCAATCTATTATGTCCTTGGCATTTCTATAGATTTGTATCTGATTAATTCCTAACTATTTGACAGTAATCAATACTCCCCACAACCCTATGATTTCTGCCTTACTATTGGATCCTTTCCTTCCTTCTCACTAGAAGTAATAGAATTTATCAGCCTTAATGTAAATAACTGCTCCACAACCACATGCTCTCCAAGCACAAGTAAAGCTAAAAAACCACCTGATAAACCAATTACATTTGTAAAAAAATTATGAGTAATTATGAGTTGATATGTCTAAATAGTAAAGAATGGCCTAAATTCCAAAACATTGGTATCATATTCTATTGGATCCTTTCCCTCCTCACTAGAAGTAATAGAATTTATCAGCCTTAATGTAAATAACTGCTCCACACCCACATGCGCTCCAAGCACAAGCAAAGTTAAAAAACCACCTGATAAACCAATTACATTTGTAAAAAAATTATGAGTTGATATGTCTAAATAGTAAAGAATTGCCTAGATTCCAAAGCGTTGGTATCATGTTCGCCATTTAGCTTAATTAATAGACAACATGATTTTATCCAATTTTAATCAATTTTATGGAGATTTTTACCAAATTTCTTGATTTTTACCAAATATTTAATAAAAAATTTAAACGGTTTGATCTGTAAAATTTAAGTATCCACTTTTTTTTTTTAAATATTGAAAAAATACATTTTAAACTTAAAAAATATATTCACAATATTGCTTAAAACATATTGCAAGATTCGAGCAGAAAAACCATTTTCTTATATTAATGAAACTTGTCCTCTTCATATAACAATATGGCATGTCTGTATGTATTTTGCAGATTGGTGTGGTGGAGGTATTCAGTTTTCACAAGCACTGGAACGGCTTCGTTAAGGACGAGATCGATGGTAACGAGAAACCCATTTTTAAGGTCACTGCTTCCACCCTTACTTTCTCGGAGAAGAACCCTATTAAGGTCTCCCTCACTAATTCACCGAATACTGGAAAGCGAGTGGAATATGAGATTGTGGGCAGTTTCAGTGAACGAGCCTGTGTTATTTATGATGACTCTCATTCAATTGTTGCAGAGGTAATTTCCTTGTTTGCTGGTTTATATTGAGATGGTTTGATTTATGAGAGTCAACCATTTAGGAAGATGATTAATATGGCAAAAGCTATTGTAAGGATGTTATTGTTTAGACATATTTTTGTTATTCATTTTTCCATAAAATTTCATCACAAAATTTACTTAAAATTTTGGGAATGTTGAGGTTATACAACATTGATGTATTATTTTAAAACTTCACAATATTGATATATTATTTAAAACTTTATATAAAAATTACTAGGATAGTAGTATAGTTATTTAAGTTATATAATTTTGGGATAGTCTATAATATTTAAAAATATTGAATATATTAATAAATTAAAAATATATATTTCAAAATAATAAAAAATAATTTAATGAAATAAAAAATAAATTTTTTGAAGTTATTATTTTTTCTATTACAAATATTATTCAATCAAATTTGAAAGTTCAATTAAAAAATAATTTAATAGTGTAATTTTGGGATTTTTTATTTTTTATTTTTTAATATATTTTTGAGATCATTAGCATTATCAATATAAACTTTCAACCATTCTTTTTATTTTGATAATAATATGAATAAATATTTTAATCTTTATCATAATATATTTATAAAAATAATTTATACTATTAAAATAATTTAAATGTTGTGAATATTAGGTATTTTAGATTTAAAAAGTAAGAACAGTCAAAAAAACATTATGTCATATTTTTTATTTGAAGATGTATTAGGGATAGCTTTAAGTCTTTTGAATATAAATGTTATAATGATGGTTCTAAATGTTATAATTATGAACCATCATTATAGGTGATTACCCATCACTAGATTTAGAAACAATTGAGTTTGAACTTTATTTTTATTTTAAAACTATCTTATAAATATACTTTATTTTCAACTCATCTATATTTTAGAAAAAAATTAACCTTAGAATTTATTTGAAAAAAATATGTATCAACATTATAATATTTTTTATTTTTAAATTACATAATCAATTTTCTTATATAAATCCATAACACATTAATCAATTCTCTTATATAAACCCATAACACATGAATAAGAGGTGTTTACAGCATATATGAGCACCTATAGACCTAATCACATCATACATCATTTACCCAAATTTTTCTAACCAACAAGTATGGTTCATCATTTTTAATATTTTTTATTTTTAAATTAAATGATCCATTCTCTTATATAAATTCATAACACATGAATGAAAGATGTTTACCGCACCCCTAAGGTATTTAATATTTTCTACGTATTGTTTCATTTTTTCCTATAATTTAGACAAAAATTCAAATCTTTATCGTGTCTTTCTTCTGTTAGGTTTTGCTGAAACTCAAATAAATGTTTGGAAACCCATGTGCATCATCTTTTGCATGTCCGTTCACTTATATTTTTGCGCCTGTTATAACGTCTGTGTTTGACGCTCCTACTGTAATGAAAGTCTGCACATAACGCTGACATTAGGTTTGTTATATGTCGTGCAGGTGAAAGTAAATGATGCCATAACAGATGTGATGGCGCACATGAAGAACATATACAGCGTTGTAGTGCAGCCGGGAATTGATCAAGCATTTGTATTTGGGTTGGTAACAGTTCTGTACAAACTTAGTGGAGACGATTCCTAATCCTGACAGCAGTCATATTTTATTAGCTATAGCTAATTTAGTAAACATATAGATGCTCCTTGAAAAAGAAAGGAGGCATGGAATAAGAAGTCTACCCGTTCCTCCTATCTTAATGTATCACATGTGGAATACTTTGGTTTTTAGTTATTTTAAAAATGGAATTGGCTTTGATGGAGATGTGACCCTGAAAGAAGAAAGTTTGAAAGTTTGAGTGAAATTTGGTGAAAATAATATGATGAGAGATTGTCAGTACCTCCATGGCAGCTGAAAGCTCTTAAATTCCAAATGTTAAATGCCCTGTAAATGATGAAGAACGAACGTGGGCTTTTTCAACTATACATAAATAAATTTATTACTAACGTGGCTTTTCCAGCTATACGTAAGCAAATGTATTCCAAAACTCTTCGTTTTTTGAATTTGCTTGCACGATTAGGTTTTATTGTCTAAATTCGTATTCTTTCCCATTAAAGTGGCTAATCAAACGAATAATAAGACCTCATGGAATATGTTCAAGGTCGATTATGAACGTGGGCTTTTCCAACTATACATAAATAAATTTATTCCAAAACTCTTCGTTTTTTGACTTTGCTTGCACGATTACGTTTTATGGTCTAAATTCGTGATTCTTTCCCAATAAAATGGCTAATCAAACGAATAATACGAACTTGAACCTTTCGCAGTAAGTTGAAGGTGGCTTCTTTCACATATCGCGGTTTATTGGGAGTTAGGGCTTCTATTTTTATTAAAATCTTGTCGATTTTGTTTTATATCTTCACTCTTTTGTCCTTTAGAATGGGAGATAATGTCTTCTTTGTTCGGGTGTTTGCTCCACAAATAAGTGTATATCTCCGTAAAGTGCTCGCTTTCGGTTTCACTCTTTTTGTTCCATTATCCTATTTCCTAGGTAATTATGACTACTTCCTGGTGGGTAATCTAATTTCCATGGTGGCGCATCCAATTCATTTTTTTCTCATGGGTGGTATTTGTTTGGATGCGAGTGGCGAAACACTTTCATTCAGTTCGTTTGGAAGTGAGGAAAGAAATTCTCCATCTAAAAGTTAAGGAGTTCGGTGACCCCCTATATTTTTCTAATTCTGATATTGGAGGCAATAGCCTCAAGTGAGTTTCTTATAAGGGGAACTTCAAGAAGTGTAGGCTTCACTTTCTTCACTCCCTCTCTCTACAAGACAAATGGAAACATTGCTCCATATGGTTGACAACTACAAATTGTTTGCAGGTTAGGAGGATCTCAAGATAATTCTATGGGACATTTTCTACAACCTCGATGACATACTAACAGGGGTGGAGTGGTTTGTGGTATCTAATTTGGGCACTTAGTCTCATGAGTCACATGAAGCACCAATAGTTATTAATTCTTCTGCTCGAAACTCTCCTCAAGAAAACTCCTCTCCCTTGTCTCTGGTCATCATTTCTGACTAATGATTTTTGTTGCCTAATGCACTTGTCTCAATAGTGGGGATAATCCATGGGTTTGCACTAGTCTTCACAGTGGGTTCATGGCATGGCACTTTGGAACACAATTCTCTTTTCGTTTTTTTGTTTTAGAATGCAGTTTCACATGGTAGTTTGGAACACAATTCATTTTTTTTTTTCTGGATGTGTTTCAAATGTAATCGCCCGGTTACTATTAGAAACTATGTTTTATCGCTCCCTCGTCTCTATATAGTCTTCCTAAATTTTGTAAAAGTCTTAAGATATCACAAAACAAGTACATCAAGTATGTAAGGATAGCCTTGTCTATGCGATAATCAAAATTTTGTATCCTATATTTCATGGTGTCTTTTGGTTATTCCTAGTTGAAGTAATAACCTCACAATGCTTTTTTTTGGAAGTATGATCAGCTATCAATGTAACATCTTTTAGCATGAATGGAAATCTTTTGACAAATCTTACAAAAAAAAGACCTCATGGAATAAAAAGATGTAACAATTCTAAAGCTTAAAATAGCCCACTAAAATCTTAATTGGTTAGTTGCATATGGCTTTGGAGATTGGAGGAGGCAAGGTGAAATAGAATCTGGACTCCATTACTAAGAAGGGGATTTATTTGTGTTTGTTTCCAATAATGTAGGTTAATTAATTTTTCAAAAGTTTTATTAAATGAAATTCTATAATTAAAATTCATTTATCATTAAAATTATATAAATTAATCTAGCCACATAAACAATGTAGAAATTCCTATGTAGATTCAATACTACTCATGTAATTTACTAAAACATAAAACTTGAATCTACTCTACTCATCCGCGGAAAGGAATTCACGATCGAGAAAGGAAATCATAAACATGTGACATGAATCAATACACAAACAAGGAGAATTATCTAGGGGAAAGCAACTGCTCAAAACCCCTTCCCATCTGTATTGCATTAATAAACAAATAGAAAATAAATACAATGCTTGCTCAAGCTTGAGCAACCTCTACACTAGTATAGTCTATCTCACTACTTCACAAGTAGAGTTTGGTCAATACTTAACCAAATTCCTGCCTGCCCAATTCCCTGTTTCCTTCCGTTGTTCAATAAGTAATTATTCCTTTTTAATTAGGGAAATTACCCATCCATAACTACGCAATCCCTGTAGGCCCTTCTCTGACTACATGCACCACCTGTACAATTCAGAATTGTTTGCCACTGATAGTACACTGCCCTTGAACTCCAATATCAACTGGGTAACTCGAGTTTCCTGCATGCATCAATTATTCTAGGCTTATTGATGAGTTAACTAGTTTATCACTAAGCTACACATCGGACTACTCGACCCTCCACTAGTTCTCCAATAGTTAGAACTAGTTAAAAACACAATAACTGAAATTAACTGAAATAGATTGCTAGAAATTAGCAATCAATCATACTAAACTGAACTCAAGTATCGCCTACTCAAATTAACTGAGTTAATTGAGTGTTAAGTGCCACATCACCTCAGTTAACTACTTCCATGTATTTTACTGAAATTGAAATTTTAATTTTAATCTAGTTTGAACAAGGCAAAGTCAAAACTAGATTCTCTTGCTGCATTTTCAACACTCTCTCTCAACAAGAAAGGGATTATTTGAAACCCCTATCCTAGCTTTATGGAACTCAAATTTTCCTCATGACAATGCCTTTGTCAAAATATATGCATCTTGTTCCTCTCTAGGAATGCACTCCTGCAACAACATGATCCGCCTCCACACACAATCTCATAGATGGTGATACTAGATGTCGATATGCTTGGATCGATAATGAAATTCATGATTCTGAGAGAGTTTGATACAAGTCAAATTATCACAGTAAATTGTAGTAGGATCCATCATCTCACCAAATAACCCAACAATAATCTTTCTCATCTAGATCGCCTCACATGTTGCTTGACTTGCAACCATGTACTCTACTTCTTCTAAGCTGAGTGCAACAAATCTCTACTTCTCACTATACCAAGAAACCAATGATGACCCAACATTGAAAATTCCTCCTGATGTGCTCTTCCTGTCTAATGGACTCCCTGCCCAATTTGCATCTGTGAAGCCTTACAACTTTACTCCCTTTGTTCATCTGTACCAAAGACCAAACTAAGTGGTGCCTCTGAGGTACATCTCAACACATGCTTTGCTGCCTTCCAATACGGTTTGGTTGGCTTAACCATTGCTTGACTAAGTTGATTAACTACATAACACATGTTTGGTCGTGTGTTCACTAAATACATAAGTGAACTCACAATCTTCCTATAAATGGTAGCCTCAACTTCCTCACCTGAAGTGGCATCCCCTTTCCTCCAATTGCTTGCTAGAGGAGTATCCATGGGCTTGGTTCTCTCCATACGAAACTTCTTCAATATCTCGTTGGCATACTTACCCTAAGAGACAAGCAATTCCCCATGTCCTTTCCATACTTCCAAACCCAGAAGATAATGAATGAGCCCTGTATCCTTCATCCCACATTCTCTTGCAAGATCCTCTTTGCAAGATTTCAGCAACTTCACATCGTTAGTTAAAATTAAATCGTCGACATATAATACTATAATCAGTAATTTACCTTCACCAACAATATGATAAAGGTTTTCATCTGCTTCACTTTTGGTGAAGCCCAACCCAGTAACATAGTTGTCAATAATGGTGTACCAAGCATGGGGTGCTTTCCTCAATCCATAGAACACTCACTTGAGTCTGTACACATGTGACTCTCTGTCAAAGATCTCAAAACCTTATGGTTGTTCAATGTACACCTCTTCCTCCATATTTCCATTAAGGAATGTTGTCTTCACATCCATCAAGTGGATCTTCCATCCCATTTGCGCTACAATTTCTATAATTGATCTTATCGAATAGTATTTTTCTACTGGAGAAAAGATCTCCTCATAGTCAATTCCCTCCACTTGAGAGGACCCCTTGGCCATAATTGTAGCCTTCTGTTTCTCGATGCTAACGTCTGCTACTTTCTTCAACTTAAAGATCCATCTCAAACCCACCACTGAATTGTCCTCTGGTCTTGGGATCACTTCCCAAACATTTCTTCTAATAATGGAATCATATTCCTCTACCATATCATCAACCCATATTGGTTTCTCTAAAACTTTCTTGCATGAGGATGGCTTTGTATCTACAAGTTCACTCATCAAAGCCATGTATCTAGTGTATCGATCTAGTAACCTCCTTTACCTGTACTGTGATGTGGGTGCTCCCACATTCTCTCTAGCATCATGCAATAATTTTTCAGATTCCCTAGTTCATTTCCTTCCATCTCTGGATGTCTTCTTGAGTGGATGTCTCCACTCTCTACTCCTCTGCTCTTGGCTGCTTCACAACTTCATGAGGTTCTTCTTTTGGAGCTAAAATCTCCTCAATTGAATGCAACTAAAGCTCTCCCTTAAGAGAACACCTCATTTCCTTCTCCTCATCAAACTTCACATCTCCACAAACAATTGTCATCCTAAGAGATGACAAGTACACATGATAGTTATGAGGTGTTTCTTTGTACCCCAAAAATATGCCCAACTCTGTTATTGGCTCTAGCTCTTTCCTTGAGTCCTTGGAAACATGTCAGTAAAATTATGATCCAAAGATCCTGAAGTGTGACACATCTAGTTTCTTCCCTGAAAGGGCTTCCTCTCGTGTACTCATTCCAATAATCTGATAAAGATTACTATTCTACAAATAGACCATTGTGTTAGATGATTCAGCCCACAAGTGCAGTGGTATGACTTGGTCATGCAACATTGCCATTGATGCTCCCACAATACTTTTGTTCGTCCTCTCAGCCATCCCATTCTTCTATGGGTTGTGGGTTGTTGTCAACTCCTGCCGAATGCCTTCGTTTGCACATAAATTTTTCAACTCATTCGACACATACTCACCTTTGTTATCACTCCTAAGAGCCTTCACTTTCTTACCTATCTCTTTCTCAACAAGTGCTTTAAATTAAAAAAACTTGGAGAATTTCTGGTCTTTCTTTTGCATGAAGAAGATCCAACACTTCCATGAGAAATCATCTACAAATATTACATAATACTTGTGCTTGGCAGTGGAGGCTATTGAGAAAGGTCCACACACATCAGAGTGAAATATTTTGAGGATTGCTTGTGCTTTACTGTCAAGATCATGGAAGGTGGCTTTTGTGTACATCCCCAAAGTACACCCTTTGCATGTATCTCATTGATCTAGTGCTCCTTTGGGAAGTCCTGTAGAAATTTGTTGCATGATCTTCAAAGCACCATGATGCAAATGACCTAGTATTCTATGTCATAATTCTCTGATGTCTCGACTCTAGACCTTCTCTGATTTTGTGCTTAATGATGCACAATCTTCCACATCTAATTTGTAGAGGTTCTTCACACAAACCTCGATCCTGTTCACTTGTCTGATGGTGATGTGTTTGAGGAAAGCATTTCATTTGCTAAATATCACATCTTAACCATAGTCTTCCAACATAGCAACTGAAACAAGATTATTCTTTAGATCGGGAACATACATGAAATCCTTGAGTTTGATAAGGGAGTTACACGCCTTCCAAAAAGTAATTGTACCAATATCGATCATGTTATACCTTCCATCATCTCCCATCTCGATGTGCATCTGGAGGTCCTTCTCCTCCAAGTCACTGAAGAATTCTCGGTTTCCTGCCATATGGAATGAGGCTCCACTATCCAGATACCACATACTATCCATCATTGTGCTCACCATACATGCAATGAGGGTGAATTAAAGATTGAACTATGAAGCCAAAACTTCACCTGTCGCTCTCTCCTAAGGGTTTCTTTCTAGATTCTATGTGGACACTTCATGGCATAATGTCCCAGGTCATGACAATGAAAGCACTTGAATTTGTACAAGTCCCTCTTCTTTCCCCCTTGACCAGATTCTCCTTTAGATTGGGATTTATTCCCTTTCCCTTTGTTTGCTTTTCTAGCCAAGGCACATTTCTCCTCATCCACAACCTTGGATGAGGTCCCGTTTGTAGTATTCTACCTTATCTCCTCTTGTACCAAATCCAATCAAAGACATTCCCATTTGGTAGCAGTGAAAAATTTAAGGATGGAAAATTAGCTTGAAGTTTAAAAACATTAGCAAATATCACTAGTCCCTAATATGCAAACTATAAAATAAATATTATTGTATTTGTAAAATTATTAAAATTCATAATGATTTTATATATACTCTCTATATAATGTTTGTGATTTTTAAGGTAAAAAATTTATATTATAAAATTTGGGTTAATCTTTTTTGTACAAATTGGAAATTGGCGATTTTTTTTTGGAAAAATCATGGAAAATTAGCCCACCTGTGCATATTTTCCCCTAAAATTTTCCATGTTTGGTAGCTTCTCCTTCCCATTTACCGAATCCTGGTAGCTGTGCTAGCTCTTGGGAAGGCCTAGAAGGGCTGCTTATGAGATCATCCTCCACAACAGTTACCCCAACTCCTCCAAGTTCATCATGACATTGTGTGAATCAACTTAGGTACTCTTGAATTGATTCAATATTTTGCATCTTGATATTTCAAAGGTAGTCCTTAAACCCCAACTTCCCATGCTCACTATTGTTCTGGAAGAGTTTTGTTAGTGCTTGCCACATTACACACATGGTTTCTTTCTCATGGATATTGGAGAATATGTGATCCTTCACACCTTCCAATATGATCCGCCTTGCCTTAGCTATAAACTTCTTCCATTCTACTAGATCTTGAACATCAATAGCTAGTGGTTTTGGGAGGTCAATATCTATGAATTCCTTCAAACCATTATCCTCCATCACTGCCTCCATCTTGTCCTTCCAATCAATAAAATTCGAGCTGCCGTCAAGGGCATACTCGAGCCTCAGTCCATAGAAGGACATCATGCTAGCTCTTGAAAATTGATCTTGCAAATATGATCCTCCTACAAAGACAATTTCGAATTCTCTTCTCTGATATGAATCTTTCTCTGATGTGATGTAGAAATTCCTATGTAGATTCAATAATACTCATGTAATTTATTAAAACATAAAACATGAATCTACTCTACTCATTTTCCGAAAGAAATTCATGATTAAGAAGGAAATCATAAACATGTGACATGAATCAATTCAAAAACACAGATAATTATCTAGGGGAAATAAACCGCTCAAAACCCCTTCCTATTTGTATTGCATTAATCATAAAATATAGAATAAATGCAATTCTTGCTCAAGCCTGAGCAACCTCTGCAATAGTATAGTTTATCTGTCTACCTCACAAGATGTGTCTCGTCAATACTTAAAACAAATTATTGCTTGCCCAAGTCCCTATTTCCTTATTTTGTTCAATAAGGAATTAGCCCCTATTGTTTAGGGAAATTACCCATCCAGAACTGTGCAATCAATGTAAGCCCTTCTCTAACCACATGCACGACCTATATATTCTAGAATTGTCTACAATTGATAGTACACATCCCTTGAACTCAAATCTCAATTGGGTAAATTGAGTTTCCTACATGCATCAATTATTCTAGGTTGATTGATGAGTTACCTGGTTGATCACCGAGGTACACACCCCACTACTAGACCCTCCACTAGTTCTCTAATAGTTAGAACTAGTTAAACTCATAATAACTCAAACCGATTGCTAGAAATTAGAAATCAATCATAGTATAATGAACTCAAGTGTCTCCTACTCGAATTTATTGAGTTAATTGAGTGATAAGTTTCATATCACCTCATTTAACTACCTCCAAGTATTTTATTGAAATTGAATTTCAAATTTTAATCTAGTTTGACCAAGGCAAAGTCAAAACTAGACTTTCTTGTTGCATTTTCAAGAAACAATACTAGTTAAATGTTAATAAATAAAAATTATAATAGAAATTGAAATACTTAATTTATATATATTCTTAATATTTATTAAAATTATTATTATTCCTCATCAATTATAAAAGAAATTCATATATATATATATATATAAGCAATAAAAATAAAATGATACATGTGAAAATAATAATTTTTTTAAAATTAAATTGTAAAGTAAACAATGTATAAATATCTTTAATATCAATCTCAATCCTTTAATGTGATTATTAAACTAAACAATATTCCATAAATATTATGTGGAGGTTAATCTCTTACCATTCACTAAATAATTATTGATAACTAAATTCTTATATATATATATAAAATTTTGGTTTCATATGATCTAACTCATTATTGAAAGTTACTACTTGTGCATTGAATACACTACCCTACCAAAACTATTGAATAAGTAAACCACCTGATAACTCAAATATGTAGTAAACAGTTGCATTCAACACTCCCCTTAATTTTGAATTTATCTTCATTATAATTTTCAGTACAAACAACTCCTAAGAATTGTATTTGAAATTCAAAACTTGGTTTTTCCAATGGTTTTGTAAAGATGTCTTTGAACTGATTTTTGGAATTACAAAATTAAAGATTGACTTCATCATTGTTGAATAACTCTTGGATGAAGTGAAAATTAACATTAATATGTTTACTTTTGCAGTGAAAGATGTGATTTCTATAAAGTGTAATAGATTAATTATTATCATAAAACATAGGAGTTGGATTTTTCTTCTCTTTAGGCTCAAGATCCCCTATCAGTCTTAATAACCAAATTGTTTGGCATGTTACTCTTGTTGCTACTACATACTCTTCTTTTGTTGATGAAATATAGACAATGTGTTTCTTCTTGGATGCCCATGAAATCAATCTTGTACCTAGGTGAAATACATATCTTGAGGTACTCTTTTTGTCATTAATACTTCCATGAAAAATACTATCTATGTAACCAACATGATGGTTATATTTGAAATCAATGTATAGAATTCCATACTGTATTTTTCTTCTAATATACCTTAAAATCCATTTTCTTGCTTTCCAATGGGTTTCTTTTGGTGACTCCATAAACTTGGATATAAGGCTAATGAAATACATTATGTCAGGACTTGTCACAATGAGATACATTGGGCCACCTATTCGCTGCTTGTACAAACTGGAATTGACTACTAGATTATTATCATTTTTTATTAGGACAATTGATGTGTTTGTTTTCTTGCACTCACTTCTCCTAGA
This sequence comes from Pinus taeda, assembly GCA_000404065.3. Taxonomy (NCBI): domain Eukaryota; kingdom Viridiplantae; phylum Streptophyta; class Pinopsida; order Pinales; family Pinaceae; genus Pinus; species Pinus taeda. The sequence continues at coordinate 32,486 of APFE030258204.1, forward strand.
CCTTGTCAAAATGACTCTTACACACTTTGCGTGGAAAATGAGAATTCACTTTTTAGACTCAACTTGTATTCCACGAAAGTATCTCTTGTGGTCAAGATTGGTAATGTCAAATTCCTTCTCCATGATTGTTTGAAAATCTTCAAGCCACACATTTCATATGTAAATTGTATCATTGACATAAATGCAAACAATCAAAATATCACCTTGTAGATGTAATTTTGTATAAAGAGTGTGCTCATTAATGTTGTGGTTGAATAATTTTATGAGAGGACAAGAATCAATTATATTGTACTATGCTCTACGGACTTGTTTTAAACCATACAAAGTATTTTATAACTTGTAAACTCTCAACTCTTGACTCTTGACTTCATATCCTAGAGGTTGATCTACATAAACTTCTTCCTTCAAGATACCATTAAAGTTGTTGATTTGACATCCATTTGGTAAACTAGCCAATGTGTTTGCTGTTATTGCTTATTACTGTTTTGATAGTGTCCAACCTTGCTACTAAGGGGAAAGTTTCTTCACAATCTACTCCAGGTTGGTATGTAAAGGTGTTTGCTAAAAATCTAGCTTTATGTTTTTAATTTTCCCTTTTTCATTAAACTTGGTATTATAGGCTCATTTGACTCCAACACTTATTTTTCTTGTTGGTATATATATAGGATTCCATGTGTCATTCTAATATATTGCTACAATTTCTTCATTCATAGCTTCAATTCATTCTTTCTTTTTTACTACTTCTTAAAAATATGTTAGTCGACAAGACAACAAGGAAAAATGTACTTATTCATTATATAGTTGTTCATAAATTTCTTTGAAATGTCTTGTTTTTTGTGGAATGGTGGGATCAAATTTGTTGCTTGAGGATGGACTATGTGCATTTTGTCCTCGTTGGTTTTCCCCTTCAACTAGAACTTGTATCCATGGAAGTCCTTGTATTGTTTGTTCTACTTGTGTTGCTTCACTTAATTCAAATGCATGTCGAAACACTTGATTCCTATTTGTTCTATTATCTGAGTCATTCCATGATTGATCTTTAAAGAATTTAAAATCCCTTGAAGTAATTGCATTCTTGGTGATAGGATTGTACAATTTATAAGCCTTATATTCTTCACTACAACCAACAAATATGTATTTTTCATTTATGTCTTCCAATTTCGGTCTCATTTCTTTTGGAACATTTGGATAGGATACACGACCAAAGGTAGTCAAGTGTGATACAATTGTCTTCATACCACTCCAAGATTCTAAGGGAAATATTTATCTAAAACTTTTGGTTGGATATTTGTTCAAAATAAAAATTGATTATGCTACTGATTCTACCCAATACTCATTTGGAAAATTCTTTACCTTCAACATGCTTCTTGCCATATTCATGATGGTCTAATTTTTCCATTATGATACTCCATTTTGCTATGGAGTGTACCTTTTTGTAATCCATCTTATGATACATTAATCCTTGAAATATGTTGCAAATGCTATAGAATCATATTCACCTCTGTCATCTGATATTTATACTTTAATTTTGTTTCCACTTTACTTCTATGCAATGGATTTTAACTACTTGATTTTTTCAATATATCAGATATTTTGATGAAGAAGACCTATGTCATTCTGCTAAAATCATCAATAAAGGTTAGAAAGTAGAAACTTCCTCCTATTGACTTGGTTTGTGTGATACCCCTGGTAAACTTGTCTCATTTTTATGACATTTTATATTGGACATGTGACTAAAAATTTGTTATGTATCCATATCAAAATAATGTATAAACATAAGAAAACATACATCAATGACTATATAATAAGCTACTTCGAGTGGAAAACCTCCCTTTACATCACATAAATGAACAATTCTTGGATGATTCAAATGACAAGAACTCCTTAGTATATATAGGAGCCAAAAGGGTCAAAATATAATTAGGGACCACATAACAATAATAATGTAAGGGTACAAAAATAACAATAGTGGGCTTCTATGAGGAAAAACAATAATAATGTGGGGCTATACCAGAATTATAGTAACCTAAAATGCCCCACTCCAAAAAATTGTTGCACTCAATGTTTGCGTAGTTCTGGATGCTTTTGTATGAATTACACATCTTCCCATGTGGAATTTTTAGCAGGTAAGCTGTTCCACTTAATGAGATAATTTTAAATTGATCGATTTTTTAGTTGTCGGATTCTTGTTTTTGTGATTGCTTCAGGCTCCAATATGATTTTTACTTCCTCATCAAGTTTTGGAAATATAGTTTGAACTGAGGTATTTTCACCTATAACCTTCCCCAAGCATGAAACATGGAAAACTAGGTGTACTTGCCAAGATGCAGGTAGCTCTAATTTATATGCCATAATACAATCTTTTGCAACACCTTGCAAGGACCATAGTCCTTCGGTGATAATTTATCATCCATCTTAGCTTACTTGAGGGAAATTTTTTTGTATGGTTGTATCCATAAAAACACCAAAACACCCACATCAAAGCTTCTTTCATTGTGATGCTAATCTACTTGTTGTTTCATTCGATTATGTGCTAGAGTCAAGTTATCCTTTAAGATTTGGAGAAGTTGTTGTTGATGATCATTGTGATCTTCCACTGCTTGAACCTTAAAATTGTCTCTTAAAGACGATGTGATGGAATATGGATGATATACAGAAAGTTCCATAAATGGGATCTTTTTTTCTACGATATGGAAGGAAGTGATATACCAACATTCTGTTGAGAGGTAACCACTTGAACCATTATGTTTTTCTTTTCAGATATAAAGCAACGAAGACATCCTTCCAAACACTTGTTCACTAGATATATTTTCCAAACAAATTGAGGATGATAGGATGAACTATGAGCTAATTGAGTACCAATACAAGAAAATAATTCTATAGAAAAATTTCCAATGAAAGTAGGATCTGTGTCACTTGCAATAATCTTTAAGTTTCCATCTATCTTTTGAATTGTTTCCACAAATGTGATAACAACTATACTTTCTTTGAAAGGATGAGATAGTGCACAAAATTGAACATACTTGGTAGTTATATACTCTACCACCATGATGACACTCTTTCCATATGACTTGGGTAAACCAGTGATAAAATCCATTAATACCTCCTCCCAATGGTGACTTGGAATGGCTAATGATCATAAAAGACATGTGGTCTTAATTGTCTCAACTTTATTTTGTTATTAAACCAAAAAAAATTCCATAAACTTCTAAATATCAAATTTAAGGCCATCCCAAAAGAATTCCTTTATGACCCTATGGTAAGTTTCTAAATATCCTAAGTGCCATCCTATAGGAGAGGTGTGCAATTCCAAAAGAATATTTTGTTTAAGTCGTGACTTCTTACATAGATATAAGCGATATTTGTACCATAATGAATCATTTTTCCAAATAAATGAATCAAATGTATTGGTATCTTGTTGCAGCGTTTGAATGAGTGTCCACACCTCTTCATCATTCTTCCATTCATTCCTCACTTCGGTTGTCGAATCAAGTTGTATAATATGAATAGAACAAAACAATGCTTCTACATTCTCATCCCTTGTTAAGAGTTCATCTGCAACAACATTTTCCTTCCCTTTCTTGTAGATTATTTCAAATTCATAGCCCAAGATTTTTGTGATCCATTTTTGTTGTTCTTCTGAAGATAATATTTGTTCCAAGAAGTATTTAAGACTATCATGATTTGCTTTTAACTTGAAGTTTCTTCCCATTAGGTAGGCACCATTGCTTTAGGGTGTGTAGTATTTCCAACATTTCCTTCGCGTAAATAGGTTTGTGAAATACTTTCCCTTTATTGGATGACCTTCAAATAAATGAGTATTCCTTCTTGCATTAAAACAACACCAATGCCGTTTCCCGAGGTATCACATTCCACAATAAAGGATTTTATGAAATCTGGTCTAGCTAATACCGAATTTCAACACTTTTTCTCTTTAGGATGTTCAAAGGCATTAGTTTCTTCTGAAGTCCAAAAAATGCATGTTTCTATAGTAATTTTGTTGGAGGTGCTACTATTTTCCCAAAATTCTTAACAAACTGGCGATAATACCCTGTCAACTCGAGAAATCCTTGAATATGCTTTAAGGTTGTGGGTAGTTTGAATTCCATCATGGCTTTAATTTTGTTAGGTGTTGAAGCCTCGAAAATCGTTTCTTACAAAATTGGGGGAAAACCACCTGGTCTGAACCTTGGTTGGCAACTCCTTTTCCGTTTGGTGTAGTGGCTCCGACTACAGGTAATCGGACCAGTTTCCCAATATAAATTATGATAGTGTTGATGGGGTGATATATGATAGTTCAGAGAAATGCTTTAGTGAAAAGAAATCTAATATAAACTAATAATCACATGCATATATCCTACTTGAAACACTATCTAGCTATGACTATACCCCGGGAATAAAATTGAAACATGCGATTTACAATAATATCCTAAAGCAATTGGTAATAAAGATCATTCAACTGCAATAAGAAGTGAAATCTTTTTAACAATGATCGTTTCGGATAAATAGTTAGCCGAAATGATTGTGAAAGATATATCGCAAAAGAAATTATTCATATATTCAACATAAAATTTAGGCCATCACCATACAAAAGTGCAATAATGCTAACCAAGCTTTAAAATTTCATACATAAATAATTTGAAGAAAAATTATTGCTTAATATATAAACAAAACAAAATCATGAGATAAAAGTACCATTTGTAATAAGTTCTACTCATGTGTTTCAATAATATTGACCTACTTCCAATCAATCCAATGCCATCTAAGAGTACAAAAGTACAATTTTAGTAGAAGATGCCAGATGGTAATTAAACATGTCCTCTCAATACAACAATATGGCATGTCTGTATGTATTTTGCAGATTGGTGTGGTGGAGGTATTCAGTTTTCACAAGCACTGGAACGACTTCGTTAAGGACGAGATCGATAGTAATGAGAAACCCATTTTTAAGGTCACTGCTTCCACCCTTAATTTCTCGGAGAAGAACCCTATTAAGGTCTCCCTCACTAATTCACTGAATACTAGAAAGCTAGTGGAATATGAGATTGTGGGTAGTTTCAGTGAACGAGCCTGTGTTATTTATGATGGCTCTGATTCAATTTTTGCAAAGGTAATTTCCTTATTTGCTGATTTATATTATTATGGTTTGATTTATGAGAGTAAACCATTTAGGAAGATGATTAATCTGGCAAAAGGTATTGTAAAGATGTTATAGTTTAGACCTATTTTTGTTATTCATTTTCCATAAGATTAGTCAAAAAAAATTACTTAAATTTTTGGAATGTTGAGATTTACACAAATAATGCATATTTAAAAACTGACCATATTAATATATTTTAAAACTTATAAAAAAATTACTGGAATCGTAGTAATTAGTTATTAGTTAAATATTATTTAAACTTTAATATAAAAAAATTACTTAAGAATGTAGTTTAGTTTATTTAAAGTTATATAATTTTGGCAATAGCCTTGTAATATTAAAAAAATATAAATATTAAAAACTCCTTAAAATATATTTTTATAATAAAAAAAATAATTTAATGAAAAATTATAAAATAAAAAATAAAGTTATAAAGTTATATTTTTCTATTATAAATATAATTATCAAAATTTAAATTTATATAAAAAAATTAATAGTGCAAATTTGGATTTTTTAATTTTTTATTAATATTTTTGAGATCAATTATCATTATCATATAAATTTGACGATGTGCTTCTATTTTGATAAATAATAGAACAAATATTTTTAATCTTCATCAATAAATATTGGATAAAAATATATTTATACTATTAAAATAATTTAAATGTGTGAATGTTAGGTATTTTAGATTTAAAAAGTAAGAACGGTAAAAGAAATTTAGGTTATATTTTTTATATTTACTATATTTAAGTCATATTTTTTATTTGAAGATGTATTAGGGATAGCTTTAAGTTTTTTTAATATAAATATTATGATTCTGAACCATTATTATAGATGATTACCAATCACTAGATTTAGATAAATTTGAGTTTTATTTGAAAAAAATATCTATCAACATCATAATATTTTTTATTTTTTAATTACATAATTACTTTTCTTATATAAATTCATAACACATGAATCAATTCTCTTATATAAATCCATAACACATGAATAAGAGATGTTTACAACACTTATGGGCATTTATAGACCTAATCACATCATAATTCATTTGTTCAAATCAACCAATCTCTTTTTTTAATTTTTAATTTTTAAATTAAATCATCAATTCTGGCCTATAAATTCATAACATAGGAATAAAAAAAAAGATGTTTGCAGCACCCATAAGCTATTTAATATTTTCTACATAGCTATTTAACATTTTCTACATATTATTTCATTTCTTTTCTATAATTTAGACAAAAATTCAACTCTGTATTCGTGTCTTTCGTCTGTTAGGTTTTGCTGAAACTCAAATAAATGTTTAGAAACCCGTGTAACCCGTGTGCATCATCTTTTGCATGTCCATTCACTTATATTACTTTTGTGCCTGATACAAGGTCTGTGTTTGAGACTACTGTTGTAATGAAAGTCTGCTTGTTATATGTTATGGGGGTGAAAGTAAATGATGCCATAACAGATGTGATGGGGAACATGAAGAACATATACAGCGTTGTAGTGCAGCCGGGAATTGATCAAGCATTTGTATTTGGGTTGGTAACAGTTCTGTACAAACTTAGTGGAGACGATTCATAATCCTGACCGCAGTCATATTTTATTAGCTATAGCTAATTATGTAAACATATAGAAGCTCCTTGAAAAAGCTCATATGGAATACGAAGTCTAGGTTAATGTATCACGACATGTGGAATACTTTGGTTTTTAGTTATTTTAAAAATGGAATTGGCTTTGATGGAGATGTGACCCTGAAAGAAGAAAGTTTGAGTGAAATTTTTGGTGAAAATAATACGATGAGAGATTGTCAGAACTTCCATGGCAGCTGAAAGCTCTTAAATTCCAGATGTTAACTGCCCTGTAAATGATGAAGACCGAACGTAAGCTTTTTACGAGCGTGGCTTTTCCAACTATACATAAACAAATGTATTCCAAACTCTTCGTTTTTCGAATTTGCATGCACGATTACGTTTTATTGTCTAAATTCGTATTCTTTCCCATCAAAGTGGCTAATCAAACGAATAATAAGACCTCATGGGATAAGTTCAAGGTCGATTACGACCCTGGGTTTTTCCAACTACACACAAATAAATTTATTCCAAAACTTTTCGTTTTTCGACTTTGCTTGCACGATTACACTTTATTGTCTAAATTCATGATTCTTTCCTAATAAAATGGCTAATCAAACGAATAAAACGAACTTGAACCTTTAGCAGTAAGTTGAAGGTGGCTTCTTTCTATTTTTATTAAAATCTTGTCGATTTTTTTCATATCTTCACCCTTTTGTCCTTTGGCATAGGAGATAATGTCTTCTTTGTTCGGGTGTTTGCTCCACACGTAAGAGTATATCTCCGTAAGTGCTCGCCTTCGGTTTCACTCTTTTTGTTCCATTATCCTATTTGCTAGGTAATTATGACTACTTCATGGTGGCTGATCTAATTTTCATGGTGGTGGATCTAATTCATTTTCCTCTCATTGGTGGCATTTGTTTGGATGCGAGTCAGTGGCGAAAAACTTATATTCAGTTTCTTTGGAAGTGAGGAAAGAAATTCTCCATCTAAAAGCTAAGGAGTTCGGTGACACCCTATATTTTTCTGATTCTGATATTGGAGGCAACAACCTCAAGTGAGTTTCTGATAAGGGGAACTTCAAGAAGCGTAGACTTCACTTTCTTCATTCCCTCTCTCTACAAGAGAAATGGAAACATTGCTCCATATGGTTATTCGTGACAAGTGGGTCGACAACTACAAATTGTTTGCAGGTTAGGAGGATATCAAGATAATTCTATGGGACATTTTCTACAACCTACAAGGGTGGAGTGGTTTGTGGTATCTAATTCGGGTATTGAGTCTCATGAGTCACATGAAGCATCGATAGTTATTAATTCTTCTGCTGGAAACTCTCCTCAAGAAAACTCCTCTCCCTTCTCTCTAGTCATCATTTCTGACTAATGGTCTCTGTTGCCTAATGCACTTGTCTCAATAGTGGGGATAATCCATGGGTTTGCACTAGTCTTCACAGTGGGTTCATGACATGGCACTTTTGGAACACAATTCTCTTTTCATTTTTTGTTTTCTAGATGTGTTTCAAATGTAATCCCCGGTTGCTATTAGAAATTGTGTTTTATCGCTACCTCATCTCTATATAGTCTTCCTAAATTTTGTAAAAGTCTCAAGATATCACTGAACAAGTACATCAAGTATGTAAGGATAGCCTTGTCTATGCGACAATCAAAATTTTATATCTTAAATTTCGTGGTGTCTTTTGGTTATTCCTGGTTGAAGTAATAACCTCAGAATGCGTTTTTTTGGAAGTATGATCAGCTATCAATGTAACATCTTTTAGCATGAATGGAAATCTTTTGACAAATATTACAAAAAAAAAAGATCTCATGGAATAAAAATGTGTAACAATTCTAAAGCTTAAAATAGCCCACTGAAATCTTAATTGGTTAATCGCATGTGGCTTTGGAGATTGGACAAGGCGAGGCGAAATAGAATATGGACTCCATTACTAAGAAGGGAATTTATTCGTGGTTTTTTCCAATAATGTAGGTTAATTAATTTTTCAAAAGTTTTATTAAATGAAATTCTATAATTAAATTCATTTATCATTAAAATTATATAAATTAATCTAGCCACATAAACAATGTAGAAATTCCTATGCAGATTCAATATTGCTCATGTAATTTACTAAAACATAAAACTTGAATCTACTCTACTCATCTGTGGAAAGGAATTCACGATTGAGAAAGGAAATCATAAACATGTGACATGAATCAATACACAAACAAGGAGAATTACCTAGGGGAAAGCAACTGCTCGAAACCCCTTCCTATCTATATTGCATTAATAAACAAATAGAGAATAAATACAATGCTTGCTCAAGCCTGAGAAACCTCTAAACTAGTATAGTTTATCTCACTGCTTCACAAGTAGAGTTTGGTCAATACTTAACCAAATTCCTGCCTGCCCAATTCCCTATTTCCCTGCGTTGTTCAATAAGTAATTATCCCCTATTAATTAGGGAAATTACCCATCCATAACTGTGCAATCCCTGTAGGCCCTTCTCTGACTACATGCACCACCTATACAATTCGGAATTGTTTGCAACTAATAGTACACTGCCCTTGAACTCCAATCTCAACTGGGTAACTCGAGTTTCCTACACGCATCAATTATTCTAGGCTTATCGATGAGTTAACTAGTTTATCACTAAGGTACACACTGCACTACTAGACCCTCCACTAGTTCTATAATAATTAGAACTAGTTAAAAACACAATAACTGAAATTAACTGAAATAGACTGCTAGAAATTAGAAATCAATCATACTAAACTAAACTCAAGTATTGCCTACTCAAATTAACTGAGTTGACTGGGTGTTAAGTGCTACATCACCTCAGTGAACTACTTCCAAGTATTTTATTTTATTGAAATTTGAATTTTAAGCTAGTTTGAACAAGGCAAAGTCAAAACTAGATTCTCTTGTTGCATTTTCAACACTATTTCTCAACAAGAAAGGGATTATTTGAAAGCCCTATCTTGGCTTTATGCAACTCAAATTTTCCTCTTGACAATGCCTTTGTCAAAATATATGCATCTTGTTCCTCTCTAGGAATGCACTCCTACAACAAAATGATTCGCCTCCACACGCAATCTCATAGATGGTGATACTAGATGTCAATATGCTTGGATTGATAATGAAATTCATGATTCTGAGAGAGTTTGATACAACTCGGATTATCACAGTAAATCGTAGTAGGATCCATCATCTCACCAAATAACCCAACAATAATCTTTATCATCTAGATTGCCTCACATGTTGCTTGACTTGCAACCATGTACTTTTTTTCTTCTAAGCTGAGTGCAACAGATCTCTACTTCCCGCTATACCAAGAAACCGATGATGACCCAACACTGAAAATTCCTCTTGATGTGCTTGTCGTGTCTAATGGACTCCCCGCCCAATCTGCATCTGTGAAGCTTTACAACTTCACTCCCTTTGTTCATTTGTACCAAAGACCAATCTAAGTGGTGCCTCTGAGGTATCTCAACACATGCTTTGCTACCTTCCAATATGGTTTGGTTGGCTTAACCATTGCTTAACTAAGTTTGTTAACTACATAACACATGTTTGGTCGTGTGTTCACTAAATACATAAGTGAGCTCACAATCTTCCTATAAATGGTGGCCTCAACTTCCTCACCTAAAGTGGCATCCCCTTTCCTCCAATTGCCTATTAGAGGAGTGTCCATGGGCTTGGTGCTCTCCATGCGAAACTTCTTTAGTATCTCGTTGGCATACTTACCCTAAGAGACAAGTAATTCCCCATGTCCTTTCCATACTTCCAAACCCAGGAGATAATGCATGAGCCCCGTATCCTTCATCTCAAATTCTCTTGCAAGATCCTCTTTGAAAGATTTGAGCAACTTCACATCGTCAGTTAAAATTAAATCATCGACATATAATACTATAATCGGTAATTTACCTTCACCAACAATATGGTAAAGGTTTGCATCTACTTCACTTTTGGTGAAGCCCAACCCAGTAACATAGTTGTTGATCATGTTGTACCAAGCACGGGGTGCTTTCTTCAATCCATAGAACACTCGCTTGAGTCTGCACACATGTGACTCTCTGTCAAAGATCTCAAAACCTTATGGTTGTTCAATATACACCTCTTCCTCCATATTTCCATTGAGGAATGTTGTCTTCACATCCATCAAGTGGATCTTCCTTCCCATCTGCACTGCAATTGCTATAATTGATCTTATCGAATAGTACTTTTCTTCTGGAGAAAAGATCTCCACATAGTTAATTCCCTCCACTTGAGAGGACCCCTTGGCCATAATTCTAGCCTTCCATTTCTTGATGCTAACATATGATACTTGCTTCAACTTAAAGATCCATCTCGAACCCACCACTGATTTGTCCTTTGGTCTTGGGGCCACTTCCCAAACATTTTTTCTAATAATGGAATCATATTCCTCTACCATAGCATCAACCCATATTGGTTTCTCTAAAACTTCCTTGCATGAGGATGGCTCTGTATCTACAAGCTCACTCATCAAAGCCACATATCTAGTGTACCGATCTAGCAACCTCCTTTACCTGTACTATGATGTGGGTGCTCCCACATTCTCTCTAACATCATGCAATAATTTTTCAGATTCCCTAGTTCATTTCCTTCCATCTCTAGATGTCTTTTCTTGAGTGGATGTCTCCACTCTCTACTCCTATGCTTTTGGCTACTTCACAACTTCATGAGGTTCTTCTTTTGGAGCTAAAATCTCCTCAATTGAATGCAACTGAAGCTCTCTCTCAAGAGAACACCTCATTTCCTTCTCCTCATCAAACTTCACATCTCCACAAACAATTGCCATCCTAAGAGATGACAAGTATACATGAAAGTTATGAGGTGTTTCTTTGTACCCCAAAAATATACCTAACTCTGTTATTGGCTCTAGCTCTTTCCTTGAGTCCTTGGAAACATGTGAGTAAAATGATGATCCAAAGATCCTGAAGTGTCACACATCTAGTTTCTTCTGTGAAAAGGCTTCCTCTGGTGTACTCATTCCAATAATCCGATAAAGACTACTATTCTACAAATAGACCATTGTGTTGGATGCTTTAGCCCACAAGTGCAGTGGTATGACTTGGTCATGCAACATCACCCTTGATGCTCCCACAATACTTTTGTTCTTCCTCTCAGCCACCCCATTCTTCTATGGGTTGTGGGGTGTTGTCAACTCCCACTGGATGCCTTCCTTTGCACATAAATTTTTCAACTCATTTGACACATACTCACCTTTGTTATCACTCTTGAGAGCCTTCACTTTCTTACCTCTCTCTTTCTCAACAAGTGATTTAAATTCAACAAACTTGGAGAATGTATGGTCTTTCTTTTGCGTGAAGAAGATCCAGCACTTCTATGAGAAATCATCTACAAATATTACATAATACTTGTGCTTGGCAGTGGAGGCTATTGGGAAAGGTCCACACACATCAGAGTGAAATATTTTGAGGACTGCTTGCGCTTTACTGTCAAGATCATGGAAGGTGTCTTTTGTGTACATCCCCAAAGTACACCCTTTGCATGTATCTCACTGATCTAGTGCTCCTTTGGAAAGTCCTATAGAAATTTGTGGCATGATCTTCAAAGCACCATGATGCAAATGGCAAAGTCTTCTATGTCATAATTCACTGATATCTCATCTCTACACCTTCTCTAATTTTGTGCTTAATGATATGCAGTCTTCCACATCTAATTTGTAGAGGTTCTTCACACAAACCTCGATCCTCTTCACTTGTCCCATGGTGATGTGTTTGAGGAAAGCATTTCATTTGCTAAATATCACATCTTAACCATAGTATTCCAATGTAGCAACTAAAACAAGATTATTCTTCAGATCGAGAACATACGTGAAATCCTTGAGTTTGATAGGGGAGTTACACGCCTTCCGAAAAGTAATTGTAATAATATCGGTCATGTTATACCTTCCATCATCTCCCATCTCGATGTGCATCTGGAGGTCCTTCTCCTCCAAGTCACTAAAGAACTCTTGGTTTCCTGCCATATGGAATGAGGCTCCAGTATCTAGATACCACACACTACCCATCATTGTGCTCACCATACATGCAATGAGGGTGAAATAAAGCTCGAACTATGAAGCCAAAAATTCACCTGTCACTCCTCTTGAGGGTTTCTTTCTAACCTTATTATGTGGACACTTCATAGCATAATGTCCTAGTTCATGACAACGAAAGCACTTGATTTTGGAAAAGTCCCTCTTCTTTCCCCCTTGACCAGATTCTCCTTTCGATTGGGATTTATTCCCTTTCCCTTTGTTTGCTTTTCTAGCCAAGGCACATTTCTCCTCATCCACAACCTTGGATGAGGTTCCATTTGTGGTATTCTACCTTATCTCCTCTTGTACCAAATCCAATCAAAGGCAATCCAATTTGGTAGCAGTGAAAAATTTAAGGATGGAAAATTAGCTTGAAGTTTAAAAACATTGGTGAATCTCAGTAGTCCCTAATATGCAAACTATAAAAAAAATATTGATTTATTTGTAAAATTATTAAAATTCATAATGATTTTATTTGTACTCTCTATATAATGTTTGTGCTTTTTACGGTAAAAAATTTTATATTATAAAATTTGGGTGAATCATTTTTGTACAAATTGGAAATTGGCAAAACTTTTTTTGGAAAAATCATGGAAAATTAGCCCACCTGTGAATATTAGCCCCTAAAATTTTCCATGTTTGGTAGCTTCTCCTTCCCATTTTCCGAATCTTGGTAGCTGTGCTAGCTCTTGGGAAGGCCTAGAAGGGCTGGTTATGAGATCATCCTTCACAACAGTTACCCCAACTCCTCCAAGTTCATCACGACATTGTGTGAATCAGCTTAGGTACTCTTGAATTGATTCAATTTTTTGCATCTTGATATTCCGAAGGTATTCCTTGAACTCCAACTTCCTGTGCTCACTACTGTTCTGGAAGAGCTTTGTAAGTTCTTGCCACATTACATATATGGTTTCTTTCTTATGGATATTGGAGACTATGTGATGCTTCACACCTTCCATTATGATCCTCCTTGCCTTAACTATAAACTTCTTCCATTTTGCTAGATCTTGAACATCAATAGCTAGTGGATTTGGAAGATCAATATCTATGAATTCCTTCAACCCATTATCCTCCATCACTGCCTCCATCTTGTCTTTCCAAGCAATAAAATTTGAGCTGTCGTCAAGGGCATACTCGAGCCTTAGTCCATAGAAGGACATCCTGCTAGCTCTTGAAAATTGATCCAGCAAACATGATCCTCCTACAAAGACAATTTTGATTTCTCTTCTCTAATATGAATCTTTCTCTGATACCATGTAGAAATTCCTATGTAGATCAAATACTACTCATGTAATTTACTAAAACATAAAACTTGAATCTACTCTACTCATTTGCCGAAAGAAATTCACAATCAAGAAGGAAATCATAAACATGTGACATGAATAAATTCACAAACACAAATAATTATCTAGGGGAAAGAAACTGCTCAAAACCCCTTCCTATTTGTATTGCATTAATCATAAAATATAGAATAAATGCAATGCTTTCTCAAGCCTGAGCAACCTCTGCAATAGTATAGTTTATCTGTCTGCCTCACAAGATGTGTCTGGTCAATACTTAAAACAAATTATTGCCTGCCCAAGTCCCTATTTCCTTGTTTTGTTCAATAAGGAATTAGCCCAGGCTATTAATTAGGGAAATTACCCATCCAGAACTATGCAATTCGTGTAAACCCTTCTCTGATCACATGCACCACCTATACATTCTGGAATTGTCACCAATTGATAGTACACTTCCCTTGAACTCCAATCTCAACTGGGTAAATTGAGTTTCCTACATGCATCAATTATTCTAGGTTGATTGATGAGTTACCTGGTTGATCATCGAGGTACACAACCCACTACTAGACCCTCCACTAGTTCTCTAATAGTTAGAACTAGTTAAACTCATAATAACTCAAACTGATTGCTAGAGATTAGAAATCAATCATAGTATAATGAACTCAAGTTTCTCCTACTCAAATTAACTAAGTTAATTGAGTGATAAGCTTCATATCACCTCATTTAAGTACCTCCAAGTATTTTACTGAAATTGAATTGCAAATTTTAATCTAGTTTGACCAAGGCAAAGTCAAAACTAGACTTTCTTGTTGCATTTTCAAGAAACAATACCAGTCAAATGTTAATAAATAAAAAATTATAGTAGAAATTGAAATACTTAATTTATATATTTCTTAATATTTACGCCATAAGGCATTTCCATTTGAAATGAATTGCCCCAGCCGCTGCCGTGTCCTATTGTTGACCGTAGATTTGTGGTGTTAGACAATTGAATGAATTGTGATCGTTGATCCAACACATCCAAAACTGAAACTGAAAAGTTAATGAAGAAACCGAACAAACAGAAGGCCAGCCAACCATTAGTTTCGCAGCTGATGAAGAAGCCAGACAAACATACCACCACCGAACCATTCATTTCGCAGCTGATGAAGAAGCTTGTGAACCATCCTGATGATAAACCAGAATTTACTCACAGCTTTGATATTGTCAGGTCACTCGTTTCAAATGTGGGGGTTTTACAGTTGGGGCAGGACTCAATCACTTCCTTTTTGATGGAAGATCTTCATTCGATTTTACAGTAAATCTAGCTTCCATTATTAAAGGAGAAACTTTGGAGGTAACACCAGACTTGGATCGAACCATTCTGAAAGCCAGGGTTCCTCAGAAAATCGATCATGATCATCTCGAGTACACCAAAAACATAAAACCCTGGTACAAACAGGCGTAAATCCTTTTAGTGAAAATTGTTCTACGCAGAGTTGGCTGCAAAGAGATCAACGAAGGCACCTCTTCGTTACTGTTGCAGCCACTTTCAATTCAGTTGTGCAGGTCATCTGATATGTCATTTGATGCAGAATATACCACACGACAATTGAATTTGGGACTAAGCAGGTCAGCTTTTGGTCCCTGATTTTTGAGGTAGAGGACTAAAGCAAAAGGGGCCAAAATCCCTTTTTAAAGAAAATATACAAAGGATTTATGCCGTTGAATGAAACCCTAAATCACACCGGGCATAAAAGGATCGAGATCCAATACAATATACAGTACAGAGGATTTATGCCGTTGAATGAAACCCTAAATCACACCGGGCATAAAAGGATCGAGATCCAATACAATATACAGTAATTAAAGAAGGGAAGACATTCTGAACGACGCTGAAAGATTTTTCAAAATAATGTCAAATTTAGTTGAGTGCAGGTTTTATGATTGAATTCTCCAGTATTATGCACGGACTGGCGAACCTGAGCAACGAATTCTCCTGTGCCTTTGTTTCTCAGTTCCACGACTGTTGTGGAAAGAGTTGCCCCGTAACCCAGAACCGTACCATCGATCTCAATTTCTTCCTGATACAATCAGATTCATCAGCTAATTACATGCAAGCAGATGAGAAGATATTGTGAAGGTACAGAGCAGTCAGCCATTATTTGTTTGGTGAATTTGAATTTGGGTTCCGTGAAAACAAAACTTTCGGTGAAATTGGGGATGTTAGAGCCATCCAGATAAGCTGATTCCTTTTGCTTTTGTATTTTGCAAAGATTACAACCACACGAGTCGTTGTTTTGCAGGGCCTTTCATGGCAGCTCCCTGTACCTGCACACTAAAGCTGAATTTTCTCCCAGCACCGTTTCTGTTTCCAAATTTAATAACCAGAAATATAAGTTCCAAGCCTGTACAACATACTAATTACCAGGCAGGTAAGTTGTTCAGAGCTTTTAGATGTTCCATTTTAAGTGTAATTTTAGGTTGTAGGATTTTCTTATGATCATGTGATTTTAGGACAAGAATTTGTTTTGATATTCAAACTCAGGACGTCAAATTTGCAGCGTTCCTGGACAACAATGGTCGCAGGATATGCACACAATGGGAAAGTTGATGAAGCCCTGAAGCTCTTTCGTGAAATGCCTGGGCGGAACACAGTTTCTTTGTCGGCAATGATTTAAGGATATTTGCAAAATGGGTGCACTGTGGAAGCCCTAAGCTTTTCCAACAAATGCAAATGGAAGGTACAGTGCCAGAGTCAAAAACGTTGGCATGTGTTCTCTCAGCACGTCATGTTTTTGATAAAATGCATCAAAGAGATGTTGTATCTGGTCCGTGATGATTGCAGGGTATGCACAAAATGGACAGGGAGAAGAGGCTTTAAGGCTTTTCCAAGAAATGCAACCATCCTGTGTGAAGCCAAACTCAAAGACCTTTGCAACCCTTCTTTTGGCTTGTGCCAACTTGGCAGCTCTAGAACATGGTATGGAGATCCATGAAAAGATAATTATAAGTGGGTTGCAGTTTGATCTTCTGGCAACAAGTGCTCTGATAGATATGTATGAAAAATGTTCGAGATTGACATGGGCATGCCATCTTTTTGAAAGAATGCAACAATGGGATGTTGTATCCTGGACGGCAATAATTGCAGGGCATGCACAGAATGGTCTGGCGTTTGAGGCTCTCAAAATATTCCAGGAAATGCAACTGGCAGGTGTAAAGCCAAATGTAAAGACCTTTGCCGGTGTTCTCCCTGCATATGCCAACCTCGCAGCTCTGGATCAAGGTAAAGAGATCCATCAAGCCATCATTAAAAGGGGATTGCATTCCAATGTCTTTGTGCCAAATGGTCTAATAGACATGTATGCAAAATGTGGGAGTATAGGCAAGGCACATGACTTATTTGACAGCCTACCTCAACGACATGTTGTTTCCTGGACAACAATGATTGCTGGATATGCCATGCACGGCTATGGCAAGGAGGCCCTCAAACTCTTCGAAGAAATGAAACACTCTGGTATGGCGCCGAGCCACATCACCTTACTTTGTGTTTTGTCTGCTTGCCGCCATGCAGGTCTAGTGGATGAGGGTCGTAGATATTTTAATTGCATGAATGAATGTTATAATATCAAACCTTCATTAGAACACTATAATTGCATGGTTGACCTTCTTGGTCGTGCTGGGTACTTTGAAGAAGCCCAAGACTTTATTAGCAAAATGCCAATAAAACCTGATGTTAACGTGTGGAGGTGTTTGCTTAGTGCCTGCAGAATACATAACAATGTAGAGTTAGGAGAACGTGTAGCAGAATACCTTTTTGAGTTGGAACCTAAAAATGCTGCACATTATACTCTGCTCTCAAATATCTATGCCACAGCTAGAAGGTGGGGAGATATTGAAAGGTACGAAAAATGATGAAAGACAGAAGCGTCATAAAAACACCTGGATGTAGTTGGATTGAGGTCAATAAGAAAGTGAATGCTTTTCTCACCGGTGACCAATCACACCCACAAATTGATAAAATTTGTGTAGAATTGGAGAAATTGTCTATGAAAATAAAGGCTGTCGATTATGTTCCTGACACTAGAAATGTGTTGAATGATGTAGAGGAGGAGCAGAAGGAACAAATTCTTTGCCACCACAGTGAGAAGCTGGCAATTGCATTTGGGCTACTAAACACATCCGTTGGAACAACTATTCGGGTAATTAAGAACCTTAGAGTATGTGGTGATTGTCATTCTGCAACCAAGTTCATCTCGAAAATTGTTGCACGAGAAATTGTTGTGAGGGATGTGAGCCGTTATCACCATTTCAAGGATGGAGAGTGTTCTTGTGGGGATTACTGGTGATACTAAGTTAAACAGGCCATCAATATTGGCTTGCACTATAACAAGCCCAGAAATTTGGGCACTGGGAGAGCCTAGGGTATGTTCTTGACTTCCCTAGAATCAGTCTAAGGTCAACCTTTAGAAATAGGTCAATGTTTGAAAATATAATTGGGGAATAAGTTATTTTCATCAGTCATTGGATAGAATAGAATCTACTGCCACGTTTGTTGAATTTTTACAAGATTTTTAATGGCTTACCCTGGAGTAAACCAATCCACTTCGAAATGAATAAGAGTGTTTTCAATCTTAAATATTAAAGGGCTTCAAGTAGACTACCTGAGAGTTGGTATGTAGAATATTCCTGTCAAATTAAAATCTGCATTACAGGTAAAATAAGACTACAAAATTGTAGGGACGGACCTCATGCTATAACTTAGCATATTTACATGGTAACAAACTGGAGGCAGAGCTTTAATTAGATCCTGCAGTGCTCTCTATAAAACCTTTCAAAAGCGAACATAGGTAGAAGTATAATCTCAAAATTACATTTGCATATTCTACCGCATGATTTTTGTTGCTTCCCAATTGCAATCCTGCTCGTGGGCCATGGGCTTGAGGACCAAATTTTGAACCAGGAAAGTTGATATGGTCATCAATTAAGACACATAAAAGTCCAACTAGTTTTGGACTGACTGAAGTTGACTGTCAATGATGTTTGCCATATTTCTGACTGTTTGATTAAACCATTTACTATTGCAATTTCTGATATCTTTGTTTCATAGAAATGTTTAATCTTGTGGGTCGGGAGTAGCTGTAGTTTTCATTGATTTAAACATTGAAAGCATAGTTTTGTAGTGCTTTTATAATATTCCATTTGGTAAGGGTTAGTTTAATCCAGTCAAATCTTTTATGTTTTGGTGTTTTTTTGTTATATTTTTTTGTTTAATTCGTTGAAATTTAATACGAAAGAGTTAGAATCACAAGTTTGAGTTGTAAAATCTACATAATCTAAATCTGCATAATCCATATGTGTGAGTAGAAGGAATTTTCATAGTACTAATCTATTTATCTATTCAAAAAAATATTTTAAATAATACAAAATCATAATCTTACGAAATTATACCCCAAATAAAAAATCCAAACACAAAATAATTAAATTGCCTTAAATAAAATATTTTCAAACTTGTACAATGTTAACAGAGTTAGGGATTGTTCCTTAATCTTATTTTTGAAGGAAAAAGGTCTTTAAACCTTTGTGCAATGTTAACACAATTCAGTTTTTTAGATCGTGATTCCTTAGGCCTCTATGTCAAAGTAAATTTGTCTATAGTGTAAACAGAGAAGGCTCATATATAGGGTCATTTTATATATAGGGATTATCCACTGCACTTCATGCCTTCGCAGACCAACCCTTCCTGCTAGCTGTAGTACCACTACGAGTCTTGAGAATGATTTGTCACGCATGAGATGTTGTCCTCTGACAGTAGAATCAATGTAAACAGGGTTTTTATGGTATGCAAAATGACACAGGAGTCTCACTGGTTCACGGGCAATCCTCACAACCAAAAACAAAATTTGTTTCCAGTTAAGATATTGATAGATTCTTCACTGATCTTAACTGAGCTCAGAATTTATGTTGTGATCAGGATTTAGTTATAGAGATCATACCCTGTATAGAATTCTGGTTTTGTAAAACACTTCCAGGGCTTGCATCAAATTTTGAATTGGATTACATTCTGTCAACAATTGTGATTTGTAAACTTTACTGTTCGGTTGACAATTCACATGTCTGATAATCATTACCATGGAGGAAGATAAATGGTCCAGGATTTATGCCGGGACCTCTCAAGGGAATAATATCAACTCCAACACTTTGTATTACTGATGGTCACTAGACTCTGATAACCATTACCTTGGAAAAAGAGAACAGTCTAGGATTCATGTTGGGACCTCACAAAGGAATAAGTCATTGAAGTGGAAATTGGATTCACAATCACCGCATGGTACCTTCGTAAACAATGCCTAAGTTAATTTGGGCTGCCAAGATTTGTAATAGATTTTTATTTGGGAATTGAAATGGGTCAACATGGAATCAAAGTCTGAATCACTGATTCACATTTGTTGGAGAATGATAATATAGAAGTCAAACTGCCAACCACCACTGGAAGCTCATAAATAGCATCAAAGGTGTTTTGTCTGGAGGATTAATAGAAGTCAAACTACCAACGAACACTAGAAGCTCATGTATTGCATCAAAGGTGGCTTATTTAACTGTTGAATGCCTTCTTAACATTCCAAAGTTTTCTACAGTTTCAATAGTTCCTAAAGTATAGTTTGTCATAAATTAGAAAGGAAACATGTCTTACTGGCTCTTGGGCATATGTTGTGTAGTGGCATTATGGCATCGTCTGTGTTGTTCAAGTTTCTGCTGTGTAAATAATTGACTTGCTTCCAGATTTATTGTGCACTGACTATTGTAGCCTATAGATGCACCATAAAACAAGTTACAACAAATATAAAGCAGAAGAGTGTTTTGCCTTCACACAACTGCTATGTAAACATCCAGCCAAAAAACCATGCCAAGCCCCAGAAATCCATACAAGTTGAAAAGAAATAGGGATTTTTGATAACACAGTCACAGTAAAGCTCAAGGAAAAAAATACTACCATATATTTCTAGATTTTCAGTCAATACATGGTAATATAAAATTCAGGCTTCAACAAATAATTTGGGCCTTGGATCTTCAGACAATACACTCTAAGCTTATTAGTTTTTTTCTTGAATCAGGTGGCAGTAACACTAAGCTACATTGAGTTAACAACAACAAAATTTTACATTGAATAACACACATTCCAAGTTAGCCCAAGGCCTTGTGCAGCAATTATCCCCGAATTACCCCTTTCTAACAAGAGGCAAGCAAATAATCATGTTTATCAAGGATAGCAAATGTAGGAAATACATCACCTAAAACATGCAAGATAAATATAATGAATGTTAGATTTTTTGTTAATCTTCACATATCCTTTGGACCTGCATCTCCTAGAAAGCAAGGTTTTGTCTTACTATCTATGTAAGGACAGCTGAATAGTACTTTAGGAAGGTTAACTGACCCTTGCTTTATGAATAGCCCTTTAGGAAGAAAAAATCATTTTAGCCTTTATCTATAGAGAAGTATTGAATACATTTAATTAAATAATAAAAAAATATATAATGAGACAACAAAAATTGTCACAAAAGAAGACAGACAGAGGAGAATGCAACAGAGAAGACAGCATGATAATCAGGCAACAACTTGAATAGATAAATTGTAGTCACACTCTGTAAGTGTGGGAGAATTCCAGATAATGTAAGGTTGACTCATGCATTTTATTTCCAAAGCACTGCAGTTCTCTATTGTATATTTTACTCTCTAATATTTGTCCACTGTGAATACATCATTCTTTCTGCTAAAATTAAAATATTTCAGTGGATGGTGTCTTTTATTTGTTGTACATTCATGCCTTAATCAATAAATTTGATTCCAATTGCTGAGCACTCTAGTGTTGCGAACACAAGCTCAATATCTCCCTTTGATCACTGGGATTTTTTCCAATATTTGATACCAAATCTAATGGCCTGTTCATAAGGAAGGCCAGACTTTAATTTTCAGGTTGGTTACCTATTTGAAAAAGAACAAGAAATACAACAAACACCCATGCAAATTAGAAGTCTCAAAGTACACCAGAACCATGGCTGTAGCTAGCTTGACTTTCTTCTTTGTCTAAAACAGATCTGGTTGTAAAATTTAACAGCATGGGATTTCATCTGGAAGCTGCAAATGGGAATTCCATTATTGAACAAGATAATTTAGCATTCTAGAAGAAGATGAAGTCAAGCATACCATATGAACTGCTAGAATCAACAAATGGAAAACTAATAATCACATGACTCTTACTTGTAGCATTTTGAGCATTAATGATCAAATGACTCACATTAGTAGTGCCAAAACACCAAAAGAAAAATGCACCAAAGAAAAATGGGGCACACGTGTGTGAAAATAAAGCTATAACTGTGAGATTTGTTTGAGGGAACTTCACCAAATAAAGAGGAGGCTCCTAATATGTAGCCAAACACAACAATCAATTGAAATTAAAGTTGTTTAACATTTATGAATATCAAGTTGTCATCCTAAGATATAGTTGAGGAAGTTTTCACAAATAAAGATGACAACATAAGATGTGGCCAACAACATCAATCACTTCAAAAAATTATTAGACATGCTAGCACCTGTTGAGG
Source organism: Pinus taeda (assembly GCA_000404065.3). Classification (NCBI taxonomy): domain Eukaryota; kingdom Viridiplantae; phylum Streptophyta; class Pinopsida; order Pinales; family Pinaceae; genus Pinus; species Pinus taeda. The sequence continues at coordinate 55,111 of APFE030258204.1, forward strand.
CACCAATTCAAAATGTACATGCAGTCATCGCCTTGCTTGCATTACTAGCCTGATCTTATGACAGTCTCGTCACTTCATTTGACATAGAGCCCCGATTGCCATAATAATGCAAGAGAAGACATGAAAGAAATATTCAAGGTTGATAACAAAAAACACAGTTTTCCTTCAGCAAGTAGGAACAAGAAGTTCGAGAAAAAGGTTGTTGATCTGACACGAAAATGAGATTCACTTGCAATTATATTTTTTGTTGCTAAAATAGCCAGGTATAATTCATTTATTGCAGAAAGCAATGGCACCACACCAAAGGAGCATTGGAAAATGTTTTTAGTTGAAAAGGAGGATAAACCAAATGTGGCAACATACTTCAGGTAGTTTGAGCCCACTACTTACATCAATGCTCCACCGGTTGGTGCCGTTGCATTTTTACGTGGTCATCCTTCCTAGCAAGCATGTGAAAATTAATGTGCACCAAATTCCTCTAACAGAATTGAATATATTTGTACTCAAAATCTCACCCCAATGAAAAGCCCAAATAAACTATGCACCTGGCAAAGTGCACAGGCAGCACAGTGGATGTAAGGAGCTTGCAAGGCGGTGGTTTAAGGATTATCTGTTTTATGGCCTCCATGTAAGTGGGTAGTACATAATCAAGCACACTAGATGCATGAGCTTGAGTTGCATTGTATGGCGGTGGTTTTTGTATTTTTTTCAACTAAAAAAAATGTGTTGGAGCAGTTTTCAGATATATACAATTTTGCTTGATTGGACTGCGTTTGAGCAATTTCAGATATATGTAATTGTTTGGGAATTAGAACTCCCTACTTAACTATTAACCATTAAACCACATCCTAAAAACTATTGAAGATGTCTGAATGGCTAAGTGGTTCGTTATAAATCTGGTAACTGATTACGATGCAATGGGAAAACACCTTCAGCGTCGCTCGAACTTGCGCCAAAATGGAGACCTTGAATGTATCTGTTTCGCCAGACGCTGGGAGCTGCCAATGCGGACAATTTATAGCAGCACGGGGTGGGATTCGTATGCATGGGCCTTCCGGGCGCCTGCCAAAATGGTGGATGTCATTGTTCACATAGTATAATTTACCTTATGCCTAGGGCACAGCCTGCCGGGATTCAGCACCACGAGTGGCCCTACGAGGTGAGCAAGCACCGTGGACAGGAGAAATGAATGCTCGAGAGGACCTGTTCCGGTTGTGCGAATGGAGAAAATGAATGTTTGGCGCGAGGGATCATTTGAAATTGCACGGGTGTTGGTTGCCAGCACAACGGGTTCCAGCTCGGAGGTGGTGGGGCAAAGAAGCGTTAATTACTGTTATATGTTATCGATTGCTTTACATAGTGTTATATGTTATCGATTGCTTTACATAGTGTTATATGTTATCTATTGCCTTGCGGCATTTTCTTTGCAACGTCTGGTGCAAATGCTAGTTATTTATTTGTTGGTTTAACAGTTTTACTTTTTATTGGGAGGTTGTTGGCGATGTGATAACGGTTCGCTAACATATCCTCCGCATCCATGTTTCTCTCAATTCAGGGATAATACGAAGACCGGCAATGGAATTTTTATCATCTCTTATATTTTGGAAAATAAACTTTGGAATAATATCGAATTAAATTAAACTAAATTTCTTTTTAACACTGAATGATTTTGACCTAGTTTAAACATAGTGTTTTTGCTTTCAAAATTATGGAAATTTTGGTTAGATTTTGATAAAATTTATTAGGAATTTTTGTAAATTTAAGTTATCGCTGTTAAACTTTAAAGTTTTGGGTGTCAAAATTTTTTTGATGATGCTGAATCCATTTCCACCACCAAAAACATAATTCAAATACTATTACTAAAAAAAATACTCAAATTCCAACCACTCTTACCTTTCAGAAAATCCCTACACCTCAGTAACCTTCTTCAATAATTTTCTCGGCACAAAATAAAATCAATTTTTTATTTTTTACTCAAATTCCAACCACTTTTATTATCCCACTCGATAGCCGCCTTCCATAATTTTATCCGCACATACTAAATTGACGTAACTTTTTTAATATATTAGTATTAAAAATTATAATTTCAGCCTTCTTTAATATATCGAGTATTAAAAATTATAATTTCAGCCGCACAGATTAAATCCACGTAGCCTGTTTTAATATATCTACGTATTAAAAATTATAACATGGAATGTAAGGTATTTACATTTTTGGTTTAAAAATAAATATATAAAATGTAAAATTTTAATAATTTTAATTTGGTTTAGTTTGGTTGGATCATTGAAAAATAAAATAGATTAGGTTGTAAAATACAAATAATATTAAATATATTGATAATTAGGTTTTTGTGATTTATATTTTGAATAGATTTTTTTGGTAAAAATCACATCAAAAATATGTTGTTGATCTGTTTCGAGCTATTTAGTGTGGTTTATCTTTAGGATAAGATGGAGAATCAAACGCATTTCGAACTATTTAGCCTGGTTCATCCTTAGGACAAGATGGAGAATCACATCTAGGCATGAGATTAAATAAATATTTTCTTTTAATTATTTTTATGTGATTCTCCATCTTGTCTTAACAATGAACCACATTAGATAGTTCCAAGGACTTCTTCAAAAAATTTTGATGTGATGTTTACTGAAAGATTTCTCATATTCAATATTAAATATATTATTATTTTCAAATTAGGGCAAAAAAAAGGAAATAAAGAAGGAAACTATGATATTACACGGAGTTGATTAACCCTAATCTTGAAAACTGAAATTATCTTTTTGTCTTGACTAGTGTTAAGAAGAAAATGAATGTTATTAAAATAAGAACTAATTCTCATAAGCTTCATAATGAAAATGAGGTTTTGTCAAATCCCTAAACTTGCATGGGATAAAGAATTCTCACCTGTGTGACCCTAAGAGGGTTGAAGATGAAAAACAATTTCTTTTGAATTATCCATTTTATACTCACACTACCAACCTTTTTGAACTTTTAACTAAGCAAAACTATGGTGATCTAAGAATGTTTCTCATTTCTTATTGAGCATAGAAATAAAATGTTAATTTTTTTATTATTAATTTCTTGCATTTAGAGCTTCACAGTTAAGTGTGCTTGAGCTAAAGTAGTGCTAGGATAAGTGACCTTCCATGAATTCCTACTGTTGCACATTCTTGGTTTGGCATTTTTCAAGTGGAGTTGTGCCATTCTCATATTCAATGTATCCTCCAAATCCAAGTGAATCTCAAGACTTGGATAGCTTTTTGTTACCTATTTTCTCTTTAGCTACAAGCAGAAGGGTTCCTTCGGGGGTTTGAAGTTTTGGGCAGGGCCACTGAATCCTATCTGCCCCTATCCCTGCTTTGTGCTTCCTCTTCATTCGAAACCACAACGTTCTTTTTAGTTGGAATTTCTCATATTGTTGGTTTGTGGTTGCCTTCGCAAAAACGTATGGGTTCCGCATGTCGTTGAGGTTTTTTGTTGTAGTGGGTGCCTTCAGCGTTAGGGTCTTTTGCTTAGGGTTTCCTTTTGATGCCTCCCTATTTTTCATGTGCGTTGTCATCATTGGTTGTTCAAGTGGGTGTTTCTAGGGTTGTCGTCTTGGTGGTTTCCACAGTTGGTTGTGGGCCTTGGGCCTGTTTCTTTTTTTATAGGTGGTTGTACCCTTTGTTGATGTGGGCGACGATGCTCGTTGTTTCATGTTGCAGATCTGGCACCTCTTCTTCTCTGGCCTTTGTGGCTTCCTATTCTTAACTCCTATTGGGGCTTTGACTTGGAATGTCAGTGACCCTTAGGGTCTTGTAAGTTGGCATTGTGCCCTTTCTGCTTTCAATTTCTCTGCTGGGGTTTGCTGGCCTATGTTTGGGGTCGCTATTGGAGGTTTTGGGCCTTGAAAACCTTGTTTTCATGTCATGAATCACTTCATTCGAGCCATCGGCATGTCAGAGCGTCTATAGGTGTTTTATTGTTGGTCAGAGTATCTTCCAACGTATATTTTTTTTTTGGTCAGAGTATCTTTCAGCTATGCTTTTTCATACTAGTCAGAGCATCTTCCAGCTGTTTTTTTTTTTTTTGGGCCTTGCACCATTTTTCTTTCAATTTTATGCTAAGGTATGAAGCTCGCATTGTAATGATTGGCTATCATTTCGATGTGCTATATATGGTGATCCCTACAGGGTAATTTGGCAGGCCTGTGTGCCCTTTTATCATATTTTTTTCATAATTTATGTAAATAATTTCCATTTTAATGTAAATTGTTGGTTTTTTCCTTTTGAAAAGAAAAACCGCTAAGTAAACTATGTAGATTTTAGTGAAAGTTAATCATCATCATCACCATAATAATAACTTATTCATAAATATTAATTTAAATATAGTTTTTTTTTTTTTCAGCGAAAAAAATCGTAACTTTATAAAATGAAAAAAGTTACATCCTTTGAACATCATTGTTCTACTCAGAAGAGAAGAAACAAGGACATGAACTATTAACCCCTATTAACCACTTCCCATGTTATACACTGGGAGAACCTGTCACGAGGAGCGATCTGTGATCATCCTCCATTTTAAACATATACCAAAAAGACCCCCGACAAACCATCGCGGTCATTTGAAACTGGCAGCACCGAAACAGTGGTGGCCTGTGCAGGGAGCAAAACCCCACCTCATACATCGTTAAACCATATGTCTCAAAATGAGAACCGTGGCCTCCTACAGCGAGGAAAACAGCCACATAATTTAAATATAGTTTTATTTAAATGTTTAAAAATATTAAAATATCATAATATAAAAACAATTATCTAGGAAAGAGTTTAATTCTTTCCGTGTTTGATAATTTTTCAAACAAATAAACATAAACTAATACTAATATTAAAGGAAATTTAAGGCAAGGCTGGTTAGAACAATCGGTTTTAAGAATGGAGAGGACCCATGGTCGAGGGAGGGCCAAGCTTGTGGCCTATCTACTATACAAGTGATAGCTTCATAGGTATCATCGAAAATGGAGGGGAACGCAGTGTCCCTATTGTGAGGACTAAGACCAACCGGCGAAAGAATTGCTCATAGAGGTAGATAGCAATGGTAAGTGGAACACGGAGCCAAAAAACATGGTCGAAATCCATGACACAATGCCAATTAAGATTGTAAGACTATGGCTATGCCAATGCATTAAGTGCTACATGTTGTTAGATATGGGATGTTAATGTACAAGTGTTAATGTTGAACGGCTGGGATGGCGGTGGTGTCGTCCCTTTCCCTCTCTCGCGCATGTGGCCACTCCAATTACAGAATCAACATAAGAGTATTTTGTCAAAATAATAATTTAATTTAATATTTTAAATATTAAAATTTCATAATATAAAGACAATTATATATGAAAGAGTAATTTTTTTATTATTTAATAAATTTTCAAACAAATTAATATAAAGTAATATTAATCTGTGTAATATTAAGGAATGGGGGTATTTTTTTTTAAATCTATTTTTTTTTCAAGCTTGAAATAAATACAATAATATTCATAAGCATGAAGTCATTGCAACAATATTTGTCAATGCATTATAGTTGATCAAATCAATAAGATAAATTTGAATTTGAGTGGAGAAGTTAAGAACGGTTTCACACAACCACATAAGATAATCCAAATTCACATACTATTATTTTAACATATAAATATAACATTTTTATTAATTATTTTTTATTTCACCTATTATAAAATTAATTATACAAAATTTATTTATTTATTTTTGTGTCAAGGTTCGCACGTTCATTATATCAAGAAAGTATTACATCCATAATAGCTTTGTGTTGTTGGTCCTCTCAATGGGAAACTAAACCAATAACACAAATTTAGAGTCTTAAGATTACTGAGGTTTCTCCTAATTAAAGTATCTGTCTGTCACGGAAAAATATGCCAAAGTTATCCACATAATGGTAGGCACAGGGGCCCTTTGCTAACCAAGTACCAACTACAGGAACAAATATGACTGAGTGTACATTTGGAGAAGTTCCAGATATATAAAAATTATCCTTGCCTCATTACAAGGTTTTATTAGCATGACTTAACTAGGTTGGGGTTTGGGCCCTTCTTTGAGAAGACAGGGTTACTCGGCACCGCAATTGTTGAGTCTAGAACTTTAGTGCCACGTGTTAGAAATTCCTTGTAGATTCAACTACAGATTGTAATATGCTAAAACAATTGACTTGAATCTACTCTACTCATTAGTGGAAACAATAAACGATCAATGAAATCATGAAGCATACAAGAGAAAGAATTCAATCATACATAACACAATGATTTTTTGGGGAAAGCCATAGATAAAAACCCTTATTATCTGTATATTGCATTAATCATAAAATATGAGAAGATTACAATGATTTTCTCAAGCCTGAGAAACCTTTTCACTATCTCTATCTGTCTCACTACTTCCTAGGTAAGCCTTGGATGAATACAATATGCTCTGCTCAACCTTGAGCTCAACCTACACAAGTATTTTTTATCCTCTGCCTGACTAACTATCTTTGGCTAATACTTAGCAAAATTCCTAGCCTTCCAAGCTCATATTTAGTTGTGAAGTTCCCTTGGGAATTATCCCCTATTTAATAGGGTGTGTAGCGGCTACAACCACCCTCCAAAATTTTTCCTTAGCCCATTTCTGAGCCTCCCTACCAACCTTACACAACACCTTGTCTTGCTTCGTCAAGTAAGCAAGCTTCATAGTTTTTCATGCACAAAGGAAGCCTGTTGATCACAGTTTGATCCATTCCCCTCACAGGTTGCTCACCCGGACTTGGTCCAGTTGCAGGCTGAGCAACTTCCCCTTGAAAATTATGCATCTCTGGAGGGCAACCAGCCTTCCCTCTAGAAATTGCACAATCCTCTCAAGTAGCCTGTTGGGCTCCAGGATTACGCAATCCTGCCAGTCAACACTCCCAGCAAGATTTATGCAAATTTCCCCAGCAGGGCTGCTCAGCCCAGAATTTGTGCAAATCTGGGCAATAGTCAACTTCTATGCCCATATATTGTGCAAAATTCTTGGGCAATCAGCCCAACTTCCAGCCAGGAATGCATATTTTTCTCAAGCAGTTGAGCAACTGCATGCATGAGCAGTCTGGTTGACCAGTTCCACCCGGGGTTGAGGAAACTTGACTTGCATGCATGCATGATTGGTTCTTCCGAGAATAGAAAAAGGAATATACAAAAGGCATCCCACAATTTAGGGAGCTATTTTTAGCAGTCAGAGGTTACATGCAAAGTTGTTTTATAAGTTTCCCTCCAAGTGTCGCTTTTTCCTAGATTTGTGGCATGCGCGTCATGAGCCCAAACTTATTTATTTGACACATCAGAGCTCATTATTTCAAATCGATCTTGGATCTCTGACATCCCACAGTACATCCAAGGCTCTTCGACACATCTGGCTCAGCTATTCACGAGTAAGTGGCCTCAACTTGTCTTTTTTAGCATTTCTGTCACTTTTTGTGTATTTGCTTGTATGAACGTTTTTTGCTTGATTTCTTTGAACGCTTGTTGTCGTTTACATGTATACTAGCTTGTCCTATCTTTGTTTTAGTTTTCGTTACTATCTCACTATTGTCGCATGCATCAAACTATTTTGCATGAACGTTCACCCAACCGGCGAACTGCTTCAGCCACATGCATATTGATTTTTTTTTTGAATCTTTCATTCATGTTTTGCATGCACTGTCAATCACTTCTTCTTTCACTTAGTGTCGCCATGCATTCACTATCTTATTTGCTTTCAGTTGCCCATCGGTAAGCCGGGCCAACCTCGGCCCGAACTCTGCCTCACTTAGACTACATTGTGCAATCTGGGGAAGGAAGGCTTTGCCTTCCTCTCCAGAAATGCACATTTTTTCCAAGCATTGGCCTCCAAGACTGTTTTGCACATTTCTGGAGGACAGTGACTAATGGCCCATGAAATTGCACAAATTTGTCCTTGGGTCTACAATCCTTCCCAGCTAGAATTTCTAGCACAATCCCAGCAGCCAGCAGCCAGCCTGGATTGTGCATTACGTAGATCCAACAGCCAGTCCTTCCTCCCGGACAACCCATACTACCTTTTGTGCAATTCTGGTAGCCAATCACCCAACCTCCTAGAAGAAATTGTGCAATCTTGCTCATCATTTTCCCAGGTATGTGTTGTGTCATTCCACGAAATTTGATTTGTTTTCACTGACATATTTCTTGCCATGCATGTTGCTTGTCTCCAGATATTTCAGGTGTTCATTTGTCTCAATGGATTCCAAGAGAACAGGATCTCAGGACACTGATGGAAATTCAGTTGGAGCAGCAGCTGAGCAAGTTTCCTCTAGTCTCCCGATCTATGAAGACACAAAGTTGTATCTAGAAAATGACATCAACATGAAGTGGCAAGAGGTCAATGAAACATTTGCAGGAACTTTTGGGGAACACCTCGAAGACCATTAGGTGTATGTGAACATTCACAAGTCCAACCTATACCGGATTGCATGCAGATATCTCGTGTTCCCATGCGGTGACATGATACACTAGATTGTCTCTCACACTAATCCCGAGACGATGACCTTGAGCAGTGTTAGTGGGACGAATCTTGTGACCTTATGGGAACAGGATTATGATGAGATGTATCAGAATTCAAAGCCCGTGACTATCATGGAGACTACATTCATCTTACCCAATAGCATTACTAACTCCATATATATTCTGAAGGATTGGGTAAAGGAGCTAGCTCGTTTCAAGATGACACCCAACCAAGTCTATAAGACAAAGATACTGAGGAAGGCATACCAATAATTGATCATATTTTCTTGTCGACTTTATGGCGAAGCAAGCACAGAAACCTTCCCATATAGTTAAGTAGTTGCACTGGACCAAGTGGCGAGAGAAGGAAAACCATGTAATTGGTCTGGCACACTGGCTCATCAGTTGAAGGAGCAAGTATCGAAAGCTCGACAGTCACCCAGAGGTATGCATTTAGAGATTTACATGTCCGCCTACATCCTAGATGCAGTCTGTGCACAACATGAGTTCTCAGGCTTGGAGTGGGCATGGTCATTGGCAGAGACTGTTGTGAACACATATTTCAAGTTGTTGTCTGAATGCAACTTCAAAGGAGTAATCACACAACTATCCGATCATTTTGTTGTCCCTTTTTACAAGATGATATTCGAACAAGATCCACCCTGCATGTTAGAGGAAGCATCGAAGGCATTGATAGGTATTGCAGATTGGTATGCCTCATAGTCCGACACTTTCATCTGAATGTTCAATGCAGAGAAGCCTCCGCCTATTCTGCCAAAGTTTGCCTTGGACGTACTTGTCATGTAGGAAGTAGCCTATCACATCTTAGCAGGATTGACAGCTAGACTACAACGGAAGAAGAAGGCACCTTGGCCCACTCTTCCATTACATATTGGGTTATATGAGATCCAAAGTATCAAGCAAGCAAATGTCGAAGCAGAACTGGTGAAGAAATATCCATTTGACCTCCGAAGCTTCAATCTGTATGACCCACACTACATTGTGAAGGATCACTACACGAGAGTTCAGTTCAACTGGATCTACAGGACATTTCATTGGGCCTAGGAGGACCCATGGAGATATTGCTAGAGTTTCTCTAGACCCAATGAACCAGTCAAATTCGTTGTAGAGTGGTTAGCGAAGCAGCGTGAAGAATCATCATGGAGGGCACCACAATAGCAGAAGTGGCAGCAGAGCCTAACATACTAGTGCATGACAAAGGCAAGAGGAAGATTGTCGATCACATGGAGGAGGACAAAAGCTTCAATTTTCGAGTAGATCCACCTGAAGAGAAAGAAGTTATGGCTATAGAGGTGAAGAGGCAACAACACAACAAGCGAATCGCATGAAGGCAGAAGGATAAGAAGAGAATGGAAGAAGCAGAGAAGGGGTTGCATGAGCTAAGAGAGAAACTACAAAAGGAACAAGAGTTGTGAAAATAGGAGAGGGAAGCGCAACAACAGCAAATACAACAGGGGGTGCATGATTTGCAAACAAACAAAGCAGCGCCTATACAGGTAGTTGATTCATCTAAACAACTGGCATCAAGCAAACAGGGTGAACCTTCATAGGGGAAAGAATGTTTTCATGAGATAGAACATGCACTTCAACAGTTGGATGCAGACATGGAGCAGCACGAGTTGGAACATGACACCGACCTCATGCTTCACCACAAAGAGGTTGGCTCACCTACTTCAATGCATCTAGATGATGAGAAAGTCTCAGACGACCAAGGAGGCACTGAGATCCTTCATGTTCAGCCAGAAGAAGAGATGCACAACATCTTGTTTGACGAATCCAAACATAGAGTTGTGCAGTCTCGCAGAGTGTCAACTCTGGAGGATCAAACATCTCCTGCGCAAGTTGAAGAACGAGTGATCGTTACTGATGTGCGCAAGCATCCAACTTCTTTGGCCGATGCAACCAGAGTGTATGCTGAAGCCACTAGCTCAAGTGTTCATTTTCTTATAGCTGAGAATGAGTGAATGGCGAAGGAACTAAAGACGACCAAGCAAGGAGGAGACTTGGTGACAATGTTTGCCCGAGCCGAACCGAAGAAGGCAATACTAGATGAAGTGTTGTCTCTTGACACAGTCATGTGAGCATTGTACTCCAAGTTTGGTAACATGCATAAGGCAGTCGTTCATGTCAACGGATGGCAGCAGTGATGTGCTAGAATGGAACGTATCTTGACGAACGTGCATGTTGTTGTTGATGACATGTAAACATGGACGATGAAGTACAAGGGAGCCCCACTTCACTTGCCTAAGATGATGAGGGTTAATGCATTTGAGCTGAAGGCACATATCCGGAGTCCGATCCGGAACTATGATGAACTCCCGCAACTCATCACTAGAATTCAGGATTCCCTTGCACGAGTATTCAAGAGTTTGGATATTGTAGTGTGTACACATGCAATCCCATCAATCGGGAATCTCACCCAGGAAAAGGCAAAGAAGCAGGTTTGACAAGAGCTTGACTCGTACTTCGACGAGTTGATGCACATCGCCACCAACCCAGACTTGCCTATCAATGCAGATATCATGCACAAGTATGTTGATGATACGACCACATTGAAGACAATGATGTGCATGCTATCAGACGAGTTGGACAGAGGAGCCCGAGTAGTGTACCCAGATGTTATGGAGGCGAAGGTTAGGTTTCAAATGGATGTCACCGCGGAACACATGGACACTATCAGAGACTACAAAGCTTGGCATCAATATGTTATTGTTGATCAGCATGAGGATGTTGAGCAGTTGGACTTCTATATTTTTCTAAGTTAGAGTGATGTCTAGTTTGGCTTGTTCAATCCATTGTGTTCAGATGGGTACATGTGCATCATAATGTTGAGTCATGTCAAGTGTCAATAGTGGATGTTACAGTCATAGAGTAGGTGAAGAGTCATGAGGATAGTTGAACAGTCACAAAGGAGAATGTCAAGGGCCACCCCACCCTTTGCTATAAATAGTCCCTTATAACTCATTGTACAAGCTTTTGGTCAACTAGGCTTCTATTAAGACTATCTTGAAGAAAGCTTGGACAGTATTGTAACGCACCTTGGCTTCTCCATTGCACGGAGCTAGTTCATCTCTTTGGAGGAGCAGGTAGATATGGTTGTAACATTTCATTGTTGGGGCTAGCAATTTTACTTGGATGTATTGTATGATTAGAACTTACACTTCTTTATGTAATAAGAGCCAACACATTTTCATGCATATGTTGTTATTGTAGTTGGACTGTTCGAGTTGCCTTAATGATATATGTTGTTTAATTTAAGTATTTGTGTATGAAATATTTCATATGCAATTATATGAATCTTGTTGCAAATGCGTTGTTGGTTTAACCATCACTTTGGATTGTCGACTGCTCTACTTTCTAGCTTGTGATGCATCATCGCTCGTGTGTTCCCTTCCCAGCTGAGTACTGAAATAGGTTGTCAAGGGGCGCACTCATCCCAACCCACTTGTGTTAGAACCTTTCATTCACCTTCCTTGACTCACTACAGCAGTCACACCCTTGCTACTGACAGAGTTATCTTACTTTCCTCTGTGCGTGGTCAAAGCATTACCTTACACTGGGACTCCTACACAAACGGTCTGAGGTCTAATTGGGACTTCTTACCGGGGAGATCCCCTTGACATGTTGGCGGGTCTAGCACCATGAAAATTTTTGGCGCTAGAAGGAGGGCATGATGACAAGTTGTGTCCTCTCATCCAGTTTTGAACCTTTTCACATCTTTCATGGAGTCTTTCACTCTTCTTCCCCCGCGGTGTTTTTTGAATTGTGAAGATGTCTCCATCATGAGGAAGCTTTTCAATCTCTTGTCTACTTTCATGTATGATGGTGAATGTGAAGTGACATGATCTGAGCACTTACATGAATTTATTTCCATGCTTCATGAGGAAGATGAGTTTTCTAATGAATAGGCTGGTTTGCTGCTTGCATACACACTTAGCGAATCTCCATTTCGTTGGGTGCTCAACCTTTCGGCTGACACCATGCACTCTTTTGAGAACTTAATATGTGATCTCATTGAAGACATGTTCTATAATTTTGATCCAAACCATCTTGACCGGAAACTGTTACAACAACAGAGGGCTCCGCATGAATCAGCTATTGATTTTTGGCAGAGCTTTTGTGACTTGCAATTTCAAACTCTAAGGAGCTAGATAAAATTTGCTTATCTTTGGGACCGATTCGAGTATTTCCTTAAGAGATCTGCCCATTCCAAGAGAAATCTTGAAATCAATCCTCGCTCAACATACTTCATTAATTGTGCTACGCAATCTCATGTGGATGCGGACACCGTCTCAACTGACTGTTTGCCTTCCTCTCATTCAACAGCTCCACCACTGCCAAGTGATGTTGAAGAGAATGCTCCCACGCATGTTCATCTTTCACATTCTCCCAATATCACTTCACTCAATTTTTTCACAGATTTGGTTGTGATTCCTTCGAGTTCTCATATGAATTCTTGTCTACGACCTCCGTCTTTGCACTCGGGTGTTCCTCTGAATGATACTATCTTGTGTTCGTCCTTTCCGGACTCTTCACTTGTTGTGAATGAGGAACAACCCATTGACGGGGTTGGTGTTGCACAACCAACATGCATTTTCATTCATGAAGAGTATGAGTGGGAGCTTGAGAATCAACACTCGGCGAAGGATGACTCCCTTCCGTCTGAGCCCCCTCCATTATTTCCTAACCTCTTTGGTAAACCCTCCATCCATGATTTTGCATGCGTGTATTCATCCACGGATGCACCCATTTTTGATCCATCGCAAAACTCATCAGATGTTGGTTCATCATTCAACAATGGAGAGGATAATTTATTCGTTGAAAATCCACTTGATCCTTCATCTGTCTTTTCCAAAGACACAAAGGATGAGTTTGTTCGATTTTCAGCTACCCCTCTGTTTGATTCATCTGATCATGAGGATGCTAATGAATTCATTGATTTTTTTGATCGTGGCAGTCGTGATCCATTTACTTCCATTTTTTATCACGATCATGACTCTATCGTAGTTGATCTTTCGAAGCCACTAGTTTATGATGATCTACCTGATGATAAAGTTGAGACACCCAAGACTATCAAGGCACTTCAGCCCGAGCTGATGGTTTTGTTAGGCCCTCGCTCTCTTGGGGTTAGTCTCACTTTTGACCATGGAATTTTTCAATCACCCAAGGCTCCTCATCACTCATGTGTATGCACTGAAGATCCATCTCACACATAGATCACACTTCCTCCACTCAAACTGCATTATCCCATTTCTCATGCATTGGAGGAGTCTTACATTGCAAGTACTCATTCGCGACACAATTTATCTTTGTTTCTTTCATTTGCTTGCATGTCACATTCAAGAGTGTGTTTTTGATTCAAATTTGCACGCAATGTCACACAACACCATGATAAGTCCACCGACTTCTTTTCATGCATTTGCACTCGCTTATGTCCTATGGGCACTGTCAGACATGAGGTGTGGTTGTCTTCATTGTTATCTCTTTCTTGCTTACTGGTTCACATAACTGGGTTTCTCGTAGACCAAGCCTTCACCAACATAGGTCAACCAATGCATCGGTGGTTGCATTGGAAATATCACTTCATGTGATCAGGCCCATTCACAGATAGTGTAGGAGTAGGAGTTGTGTTTGCTTTTAGTCAGTTTGATTGCATGCTTGTTTGCTTATTCGTTTTGTTTGCTTGTTTGTTTTCTTGCTTGTTTGCTTATTCACTTTGCTTTCAATTTTGGTCCTACTCTTGCTTTGCTTTTTTGTTTATTTTTTTTGTATTGTTCGCTTGTTTCGTTCATAGGTTAGTTTTGCATGAAACCATGTATGACTCTTGAAGCGAGTTGGGTGAAGTACAAGAGGGCTCGTACAACTATCACTACTTGGTTATCTGTCATCTTGCCTCTGTATGAAGAACTTATTACTTTCATTCAATGATACATCAAAGGAAAATATGTACTGTTCGAAGTGAACCTTGGTGAAAACACAATGCTTGCGCGCTAACTAGTGTTACCTTCTCTAGTCGACTAATTTCGAGTTAACCCTTGTCAGATCAGTTAAGTATAGTAAGGTGAGGGGGGAAACCTTAACAGGCACGTCAGAGATATAATAAAATACTTATCTACTGGAACAACCTCTTCTACTCTCAATAGGTCGGGATCCCTCTTCTGCCTCTAAAATGAATAAGTGCTATGCAAAGTTGAAAAAAATGAAAAGTAAAAAAAAAAAATTTGAAATGAAAAATGAATAAGGTGAAAGAAAAGAAAGGCTTCTTGCTTAGGGAAGTGATGCAAGTAACTCTGTTAAGGTACTGACTAGGCTCGCTGGAAAAAATTCCATGCTTGTGTTCCTATGTGACTCCATTGGGGTACTGTCTAGGTCTGCTGGCAGTGGAGCAACACCAGAGATGAAACTAAGACTCTGACGACTATACTGCTTGTGCACCTATATACCCCTCAACCCCAATCAAAACAATTGTGTTGCCTTTGCTTGGAATGCGTGTCAATCGACCAATATTTTGGCTGATGCTACATCTTACAATCAAGCCAGTGTCAAACCAAGATGAGCTGAGAACTGAACAATACTTTCAGAGATGTTTGACTTTCTTTTCCCGAACAAGGTCCATTCATAGAGCTGGAGTTATACTAGTGTGTTGCCAAGTGTTTTAGTGGCTACAACCACCCTCCAAAATTTTTCCTTAGCTTGTTTCGGAGCCTCCCTACCAACCTTATGCAAAAACTTGTCTTGCTTCGTCAAGTATGCAAGCTTCAGAGTTTTTCATGCACAAAGGGAGCCTGTCGATCACAGTTTGATCCATTCCCCTCACAAAATGCTCACTCGGACTTGGTCCAGTTGCAGGTTGAGTAGCTTCCCCTTGAAAATTGCACATTTCTAGAGGGAAACTAACATTCCCTCAAGAAATTGCACAATCCTCTCAGGCAGCCTGTTGGGCTCTAGGATTACACAATCATGCCAATCAACACTCCCAGCAGGATTTGCGCAAATTTCCCCAGCAGGGCTGCTCAGCTTAGAATTTGCACAAATTTGGGCAGCATTCAGCTGCTCTGCCCAGAAATTGCGCAAACTTCTTGGGCAGTGAGCCCAACTCTTAGCTAGGAATGCACATTTTTTTCAAGCAACTGAGCAGCTGCATGCATGAGCAGTCTGGTTGACCAGTTCCACCAAGGTCAAGGAAACTTGACTTGCATGCATGCGTGACTGGTTCTTCTCGAAATAGAAAAAGGCAACATACAAAAGGCATCCCATGATTCAGGGATCTATTTTTAGTAGTTGGAGGTTACATTCAAAGTTTTTTTAGAATTTTCCCTCCAAGTGTTGCTTTTTCCTAGATTTGTGGCATGTGCATCATGAGCCCAAACTTATTTATTTGACACATCAGATCTCATTCTTTCACATCGATCTTGGAGCTCTGACATCTCACAACACATCCAGGACTCTTCGGCACATCAGGCTCAACTATTCATGGGTAAGTGGCCTCAACTTGTCTTTTTCATCATTTCTGTCACTTTTTGTGTATTCGCTTGTATGAGTGTTGTTTGCTTGAGTTCTTTAAATGCTTGCTGTCATTTACATGTATACTAGCTTGTCCTAGCTTTGTTTCGGTTTTCGTCGCTATCTCACTACTGTCGAATGCATGAAACTGTTTTGCACGAATGTTTTCCTAAATGACAAACTGCTTCACCCACATGCATGTTGATTTGTTTGCTGAATCTTACATTCATGTTTTGCATGCACTATCAATCACTTCTGCTTTCACTTAGTGTCTCCATGCATTCCCTGTCTTATTTTCTTTCAGTTTCCCATCGGTGAGCCAGGCCAACCTTGGCCAGGCTCTGCCTCATTGAGGCTGCATTGCACAATCTAAGGAAGGAAGGCTCTGCCTTCCTCTCCAAAAATGCACATTTTTTCCAAGCACTGGACTCCAAGATTGTTTTGCACATTTCTGGAGGATAGTGACTGCTAGCCTAGAAAATTGCACAAATCTGTCCTTGGGCCTACAGTCCTTCCCAGTTGGAATTGCGCGTTGCGCAATCCCAACAACCAGCCTAGATTGTGCATTGCGCAAATTGAGCAACCAATCCTACCTCCCAGAAAGCCCAAACTTCCTTTTGCGCAATTCTGGAAACCAGAAATCCAGCCTCCCAGAATAAATTGCGCAATCTTGCTCATTAGTTTCTGAGGTATGTGTTGTGTCATTCCCCAAGATTTGCTTTGTATTCATTGACATATTTCTTGCCATGCATTTTGCTTGTCTCCAGACCTTTCGGGTGTTCATCTATCTCAATGGCTTCCAAGACAACATGATCTAAGGACACTGATGGAAATGCAGCTGGAGTAGCAGCTGAGAAAGTGTCCTCTAGTCTACCGATCTATGAAGACACAAAGTTGTATCTAGACAAGGACATCAAACTGAAGTGGCAAGGGGTCAATGAAACATTTGCAAGAAGTTTTGGGGAACACCTTGAAGACCGTTAGGTGTACATGAACATTCACAAGTCTGACTTGTACTAATTTCATGAAAATGTCCCATGTTCCCATGCGTGGACATGATACACTGGATCATCTCTCACACTGATCCCAAGACAATGACCTTGAGCACTGTCAGTGGGACGAAGCTTGTGACCTTCTGGGAATAGGATTATGATGAGATGTATTAGATGTCAAAGCCCGTGAATATCATGGAGACTCCATTCATCTTACCTAACCATAGTGCTAACTTCAGAGACATTCTGAAAGATTAGGTAAAGGAGCCATCTCGTTTCAGGATGATACCCAACCAGGTCTATAAGACAAAGATACTGAGGAAGGCATACCAATACTTGATCATATTTTCTTGTTGACTTTATGGCCAAGCAAGCACAGAAACCTTCCCACAGAGTTGGGTAGTTGCACTGGACCAAGTGGCTAGAGAAGGAAAACCATGTAACTGGTCCAACTTATTGGCTCATCGACAGAAGGAGAAAGTCGCGAAAACTCGACAGTCACCTGGAGCTATGCATGTAGATATTTACATGTCCACCTACATTCTATATGCAGTCTGATAAGCCCCAAAAATGGGTAATTATATGGGCTCATTTAGCCTCCTAATTCGACTTAATCCACCATTCTCATTAGTTTATTGCATGATTTTGATTATATTTATGCTAATAGAGTGAATTGGGTTAGTCATTATGCCAACAAGTCTAATGTGTGCTTTATGCAGATTTTGGTCAATTTTGAGACAAAAATCAAAGGTTTTAAATGAGCACTTGGCAACAAATTTCGTGAAGAACAAGGGGAGAGGATTTGTAGGAAGGTGTCCCCTTCATTTATGAGCCCTTACCTCGAATTCTCCATCAAAAACTCGGAGCAAAAGGGGCAGACAAGCAAGTCAAGTAGGATTGTCGTTAACTGCAAGTTTTGGAAGCTAAGTCCCTAAAGTTTAGGAGGACTCTTGGGGTCCTCAATTTGTATAAATAAGAAGGCTTAGGGCCTCATTGGAGTTAGTTAGTTAGTCAATTTTTAGTTGGTCTTTAGTCAGATTTTAGTTAGATTGTAGTTAGATTTTAGTCAGTAGGTTAGCACTTTAGTGCAACTCTGTATCAACGCATTTTCGAGCTTTTTCTTGTAGACAGTTTTTGGGATGTAACTATTATTTTTTGATCAATAAAGATGAATCCAGCTTTGCACCAACTCTAATATTTCTTAGGAGGTTGTATCTCTTGGGGTTGGGCCCAAACCAAGTGCCCAGTACCTCCTTTGTGTACTTTTATGTGTCTTCGTTGCATTCATAGAATAATTTCTATTATTTAGATTAAAATATTGCTTTGTTACTTAGGTCGTTTTTGATGATTGAGATAGCTTTTCATGCTTCAGGTTGATTTGATAGGTTGGTAATAGAAAATATCTTCGAAAAAGGCCACCAAGCAATCCTTGATCTCATCTCTCCCTCCTCGAGACCATGAGCTGAGACCAAGGTGTCCTTGCTGCCACAAAAACATTGTTCTTGCTTCTTCATGCAATTGCTAGTGTTAGATTCTTATTTACAAAAGTTGGTACCAGTTGTGATTACATGCTTAGATCCATTCTTGCTTAGTTTTCATCGTTATCTTGCATGCTTTACTACTAATAAATTTTTGTTCATCATGGTTGCTGATTTCTAGGTCAAAATAGGTCAAAATAGCTAGATCTTTGGTTTGCATAGTCTTTGTTTGGTCAGTTTTGGAAAATAGTGTGCAGAATACCTGTGATTCCTTCTTGCCTACCTTTCCTCTATCAGACAACCTACTCCAACCTCCTAACTCAAATTCCTCCCTTTCATTTTCCACCCCTTTTCCAATTTGACCTAATTCCCATATCTTTGTGCAACCTTGCTCCCTCCATCCTTGAACCAAATTCGATCGCCTTAAACACTCCTCATCCTCATTCACTAAGTCCTAGACCTCCTCACACCCTTATCTCACCTCCATACCCATTTCTTCACCTTTCTTCCACCATCAACCCTCCAAAATTCCCTTTCAAAACATCCTGTAGAAGCTACAAAACATCCTGTAGAATCCCTGCAGACTTTTTATAGAAGCTCACGAAAGCGGTTTCTTGAGATCCGATCACTATGAAACTCTCTGGAAGGGTGCTAGGGACCTCTTAAGCCCTCTTCTCACCTTCCCAACCTCCTGCAAGCATTTCCTTTCGCAAATCAACCTCTGTACAGTAAAAAACAGTTAAAGCACATGCATAATAATTCTGACAACTTACTCAAAAATACAAAAGATGTTTTTTCCAGATTTTACTGCAGAAGTAGCTTAGTCACATGCATTTTACCTTTCTAAAAGTCAATGCCATTCATTCCCACCGCTTTCATCTCTTTTCTTGCACCAGTAGGGTTAGTTGGTAAGACTAGGGTTTGCATTTCCTTTCAGCTTTTAGCTTCTTTCTACAAGTAGACTAGCCTCGTTTGAGTTAGCTCTCATTTATCACAGTTAAAAGCTTCTTCTAAAAGCTCATAGAAGTTGGCTTAAGCTCCTAGCGGACTTGTGCCAGTTGATCAAGTGACAGCCGCGACAAAAGCTAGTACTTGTGCATATAGCACCCTCACTTCCAAGTTTGTTACGAACTACGGGGTTGATAAAAGTAAAGAAAGGGGTCCCAGGAGTTGCAGCATTATTGCTGCAATACTGGAGCCCACCATCTTTTTGGCACCGTTGCCGGGGAAGCGTCAGAGTATTGGTGATTGTTGATTTTCTTCTATTTTCTACTACAAACTTCTGCTAAGTAGTTTATTTTCAGCAAGAGTAGAGTAGTTGTTTCATTTCCATTCTGCAATTTTATTTATGCAAAAGTAGATTAGAAATTTCCTGCTTTTATTTCATTTTAGCAAGCGTAGATTAGATCTTTCTTGCTTTCATAGATTAGCATTTCAATTTTGCAATTTCAATTCTGCAAGCGTAGATTAGCATTTCAATTATGCAAGCGTAGCTTAGCATTTCATTCCTGCAATTTCATTTCAGCAAAATAGATTAGTCATTTCCTGCTTTCATTTGAATTCTGCATTTTCATTTCAGCAAGATAGATTTTAGTTAGTTGCAGTTCAATCTATTTCAGTTTTGCAGGTACAAGCCAAATGAGCACTTGGCAGCCAAATTCGTGGAAGAACAAGGGAGAGTATTTGTAGGAAGGTGTCCCCTTCATTTATGATCCCTTACCTCGAATTCTCCATCAAAAACTTGGAGCACAAGGGGCAGCCAAGCAAGTCAAGTAGGACTACTGTTAACTGTAAGTTTTGGCAACCGAGTCCCTAAAGTTTAGGAGGACTGTTGGGGTCCTCAATTTGTATAAATAAGAAAGCTTAGGGCCTCATTGGAGTTAGTCAGTTAGTCAGTTTTTAGTCGTTTCTAGTCAGATTTTAGTTAGATTTTAGTTAGATTTTAGTTAGATTTTAGTTAATAGGTTATCACTTTAGTGCAGCTTTGTATCAGCACATTTTCGAGCTTTTTCTTGTAGACAGTTTTTGGGATGTAACTATTATTTCTTGATCAATAAAGATGATTCCAGCTTTGCACCAGCTCTAATCTCTCTTAGGAGGCTCTAGCTCTTGGGGTTGGGCCCAACCCAATTGCCCAGTACGTCCTTTATGTACTTTTATGTGTCTTTCTTGCATTCATAGAATAATTTCTGTTATTTAGATTAAAATATTGCTTTGTTACTTAGGTCGTTTTTGATGTTTGAGATAGCTTTTCATGCTTCAGGTTGATTTGATAGGTTGGTAATAGAAAAGATCTTTGAAAAATGCCACCAAGCAATCTTTGATCTCATCTCTCCCTCCTCGGGACCATGATCTGAGACCAAGGTGTCCTTGCTGCCACAAAAACATTGTTCTTTCTTCTTCATGCAATTGCTAGTGTTAGATTTTTATTTGTAAAAGTTGGTACCAGTTGTGATTACATGCTTAGATCCATTCTAGCTTAGTTTTCATCGTTATCTTGCATGATTTTCTACCAATAAATTTATGTTCATCATGGTTGGTTGCTAGTTTCTAGGTCAAAATAGGTCAAAATAGCTAGATCTTTGGTTTGCATAGTCTTTGTTTGGTCAGTTTTGGAAAATAGTGTGCATAACACCGATGATGCCTTCTTGCCTACCTTTCCTCCATCAGACAACCTGCTCCAACACCTTAACTCAGATTCCTCCCTTTCATTTGCCACCCCTTTTCCAATTTGACCTAATTCCCATATCTTTGTGCAACTTTGCTCCCTCCATTTTTGAACCAAATCCGATCGCCTTAACCACTCCTCATCCTCATTCACTAAGTCCTAGACCTCCTCACACCCTTATCTCACCTCCATACCCACTTCTTCACCTTTCTTCCACCATCAACCCTCCAAAGTTCCCTTTCAGAACATCCTGTAGAAGCTATAGAACATCCTGTAGAACCCCTGCAGACTTCCTGTAGAAGCTCACGAAAGTGGTTTCTTGAGATCCAATCACCGTGAAACTCTCGGGAAGGGTGCTAGGGGCCCCTTAATCCCTCTTCTCACCTTCCCAACCTCCTGCAAGCATTTCCTTTCGCCAATCAACCTCTTCACAACAAAAAACAGTTAAAGCACATGCATAATAATTCTGACAACTTACTCAAAAATACAAAAATATGTTTTTTTCCAGATTTTACTATAGAAGTAGCTTAGTCACATGCATTTTACCTTTCTAAAAGTCAATGGCATCCATTCCCACCACTTTCATCTCTTTTCTTGCACCAGTAGGGTTAGTTGGCAAAACTAGGGTTTGCTAGGGTTTGCATTTCCTTTCAGCTTTCAGCTTCTTTATGCAAGTAATCACAACTGGTACCAACTTTTGCAACTAATAATCTAACACTAGCAATTGCATAAAGAAGCAAGAACAATGTTTTTGTGGCAGCAAGGACACCTTGGTCTCAGCTCATGGTCCCAAGGAGGTAGAGGTGAGATCAAGGGTTGCTTGATGGCCTTTTTCGGAGATATTTTCTGGTACCAACCTATCAAATCAACCTGAAGCATGAAAAGTTATCTCAATCATAAAAAAAGACCTAAGTAACAAAGCAATATTTTAATCTAAATAACAGAAATTATTCTATGAATGCAGCAAAGACACATAAAATTACATAAAGGAGGTACTGTACACTTGGGTTAGGCCCAACCCCAAGAGCTACAACCTCCTAAGAAAGATTAGAGCTGGTGCAAAGCTGGATTCATCTTTATTGATCAAGAAATAATAGTTACATCCCAAAAACTGTCTACAAGAAAAAGCTTGAAAATAACTAGATCTTTAGTTTTCTTAGTCTTTGTTGATTAGTTTTAGAAAACAACATGTAGAACACCTGTGATACCTCCCTGCCTACCCTTCCTCCATCAATACAACCTGCTCCATCCCCTAACTCAGATTCTTGCCCTTTATTTGCCACATTTTCCCACTTTGCCCTAATTTCTACATTCTTGTGCGTCATTGCTCCCTCCATCCTCTAACAAATCCAATCACCTTAATCGCTCCTTAGCCTCATTCACCAGGTCCTAGACCCCTTAACATCCTTATCCAACCTCCATTTCCACTTTCCCACCGTTTTTCCACCATCAGCCCCTCAAAATTCCCTTTCGGAACATCCTGTAGAAACATCTTATAGAGGAGACAGAACATCCTGTAGAAGCTACAGAACATCCTGTAGAACCCCTACAGACTTCATGTAGCACCCTCTTTAAGCTTTTTCTTGTAGACAGTTTTTGGGATGTAACTATTATTTCTTGATCAATGAAGATGAATCCAACTTTGCACCAGCTCTAATCTTTCTTAGGAGGTTGTAGCTCTTGGGGTTGGGCCCAACCCAAGTGCCCAGTACCTCCTTTGTGTACTTTTATGTGTCTTTGCTGCATTCATAGAATAATTTCTGTTATTTAGATTAGAATATTGCTTTGTTACTTAAGTCGTTTTTGATTATTGAGATAGCTTTTCATGCTTCAGGTTGATTTAATAGGTTGGTAACAGAAAAGATCTTCGAAAAAGGCCATCAAGCAACCCTTGATCTCACCTCTCCCTCCTTGGGACCATGAGCTGAGACCAAGGTGTCCTTGCTGCCACAAAAACATTGTTCTTGCTTCTTCATGCAATTGCTAGTGTTAGATTCTTAGTTGCAAAAGTTGGTACCAGTTGTGATTACATGCTTTGACCCCCACCGCTTCACACAACCAACCTTCTCTCTTCTTTGATAGATCTGATTAAGAAGAACCCCTAGGCGGATAGCAAGACATATTTGAAGAACCTCTAGGGGAGAAGAAGAAGAAAACATTCCTCTCGAGCAAATGGTTACAAATAGAAATGTTGGGAGCAGTACCTTATCCAAAAACGAATTTTCAAATCAGATGGAAGATTTCAAGAGCGAGGTGAGGCAGTTTCTTGCCATGCAACTAGATACCTTGCAGATCCAAAGGAAGCAAGAGGAAGCCAAGAGGGATTTGGCTATCTTTTGTCCCAGGTGCACTAGAAAGCATCCTATGAATGAATGTCCATTTCACTCCATAGAAGTGTGTTTTGTCTGTGAAAAAGGCCATCCTACGAATCTGTGCCCTTCCTTACCCAGAATAAAAGCTACATATCAGAGGGCAAAGGGAGCCACTGAACCACTCTATTATCTGAACCAAAGGAGGCCACATGGACCGATACCTTACCAGCATGGAATGCAAGGGACATCCCAGACCTAGTACAATCCCTCTCAAGCCACTTACATGCCTTCTTGGGGTCCCCCCTGCTCAACTTTCCTGGTCCACACTTCCTCCTTGGTCCTTCACATCTCTACATTATGCCCAACCAGCTGCTCATCCATTTCACCCCTACACTCAACCATAGCCTCAGTGGAGTGCACCTCATCAGGGGTGGAGGCCCTAGTACAACACTCCTCCCACTCCTTTTCCTCCACCACCTGCTCAACTGCAACCATCACCTCCTGCTCCATCAAGGCAGCCCCAAATGCCTGCTCAACTGAACTCAAACCTAAATAATAGACAAGCTCAACAAGTATATAGTGGGAAACCACCTGCCCGACCACAACCCCATCCACATCCATCTCAAATATACACCCCCACTCAACTACCCGTACCACCATTTCCAAACCTGCACATTGGAGTAGCTCAACCCAATTACAATGCTGAGGAACAACATTTCCAAACAACTCCTTTTGAGCTCAATGATATTCACCATAGCTCAGGAAGAGTATTGCAAGAAATAAATTATATTGACGGCATTGAAGGACCACATCCAGCAAAAGAAGATTCAAAAGAGGGATCAAAGAACCATGGGTTACACTTGATGAAGAGAGGACATCAGAATCAGAGATTGAGAAAGATCGCTCATGGTTACCATCAAATCCTCCATGTATTCAAGAGAAAAATAAGCAAAAAGAGGAAGATGTGAAGGTCATGATAGAAGAAGATATGGAGAATGATCCAGATCAGCAAAAGGACCAAGGATATCATAGCTATATTGAGATATGGTTCCAGACGTTCACTAAGTTGCAGCAGTACTCTCTTCCTCAGCTATGTTTGATCCCTTCAAAGTCAAATCATTTGGTCTCTGAAATCTAGATACCTGTCAAAGCATGCATTTCAAGCCTCCACATCATTTTGTCTCTAATCTCGATGTGCACATGGCTCCAGTGGAAGTATTCTTATACTTGAAAATGATTTTGTTTTTCAAGTAGGGTAGGGTAGGAAAAAAGAAAAAAAATGAAAATAGGAGGAAAATAAAAATCTAAGGTGAGAACCTTCTCAGAGGTGCCTCAAATTAGCTCATTGATTGAAAACCTTCATGAGCCAGTCAATGGGTTGGAAAGAAGAGAAAAGAAAAAGAGAATAAGATCCTTGGGTGAAAACCTCCCTTGGAGGTGACCAGGGCAGGCAATTTGGGTGAAAACCTCCATGAGGCGCCCTAGTTGTTTAAAAAAAAAGAGAAAAAGAAAAATAAACCTAATTTCTGTTGAATAATTGTAGGTTGCAGGAAGGACATTACAGGTTAGGAGGATCGCACAAAAAAGGGACAGAGGTCAGCACCAGGCTTCCAGCATCCCTCACCATCCATTTCTCCATGACCACTACCCTTTCCTAAGATTTGGTCTCATTCGGACTAGGATTTCACCTTCTACAGGAAGTTTTGTGTCTTCTATAGGAAGTTCCTGTAGAACATGAAAACAAGCCAAAATCAATCTCAGAAGAGGACTCGAAGGTTGAGAATCTATCTATGAGGCCTGTAGACATCCCTGTTTCCATCCCTCACCCTTCTCCATCATTTTTTTCCACCTCATTGTGCTTCTTTTCTAAAAACTGTGTTTTCTACAGGAAGTTCCTGTAGAAATTATAGAAAGCTAGAAATGGATTTTAAAAAGCAGTTTGGCGAACATAGAAGCTTCATAAAGGGTTCATAAATCCTCCTGCAATTTTCAAACATCTCTCCCATCAATTTCAAGTCTGCATTATAGCCCAAGCTCATTTTTTCTTACTGTGCAAAAAACTGCAGAATGCTTTGAAACAAAAATACATAGAGCAGAAATTTGTTCTTTCCCTAACTTGAAAACCGTGCATCCATTTAAAAAATTGTTTTATGAGGAGTTGTATAGGGATGATGGCAACATGCCCAAGAAATTTCAGCCAATTCCAGTGTACGGTTTCCAAGAAATCAACCTCCATCACCTTCAGCCATGTTTGCATTTTCTCCATACCCGTGCATCCATTTCAAAACTTGTTTCATGGGGAGATGCATATAGGTAACAGTAACCTGCCCAAGCAGTTTCAGCCAATTCCAGTGCATGGTTTTCGAGAAATTGACCTCTGTCACCTTCAGTCATTTTCAGTTTTTCTCGAAATCTGTTCATTCATTGACCACAATTCTTTTATGGGAGGTGCATAACGATGATAGAAACATGCTCAAAAAATTTCAAGTCAATCCGATCTATCGTTTGGGAGCTATGGATAAAACAAGTCAATATCCTACAAAAATCCAGCATCAGCAACACGAGGGTGCAAATCTGAACGTTGAAATGGACTCCTGCAAATTAGATCCAGCCAGAGGATACCTACACAAGAAAAATAGCCACATATCAACAACCAAACCAGTATGCATCCACAAAAACAAAAGCATGCAGCAGAAGGAAAGGCCATAACACCTCACAACAAACGCATTTGATTTCCAGGTACGTGACTAAACCCATTCCTCTATTGCATGAATGTAATTTAAGAACTGTGTGAACAATGAGATGGTTGTGATTAAACAAGATCGGTGGCCAGCTAACTAGCCACCCTCATCCAGTTCAAACAACGCTTGGTGGTTGCAATTGACACATGTGCTCAGCCATCTCAGGGAGAAAACTGAAAATAGGTAGTGGTGGCTGTTTAAACTCCAACGTAATTAATGGAAGTGATTACATGCAGAGAACATACAGTTCATAATAACACTGCAGTGGGAACCAACGGTCTACATGGGGCCAACGTGCACTTGCCCAGCTCACCCTCCATCAACGGAAGTCTCCATAAGCAGCCAATCGAACTCATATTTGAAATACTCTCACCACTGTTGTTTCCATTTTATCATCGTCCCTGCAGTTGCAACAAGCTCCATACCACCTCCATAGCATCGAACCAATGTTTCTCGACCATTTTTCAAAACCTTCCCGCTTATCGGCATTCTACAGGGAGCACAATTTCGTTCTACAGGAAACGAGAGCCTTTTACAGGAAGGGTAGGGAACAGCTCTGCAGAAGGAAAACCTGAGATTTTTATCAAAATTCGAGCTTGAAATGAGGTAGGCTCGGGGAAACCTCTCTGCATATGACTTATTTGAATAAGGTGGTGGATTAAAAACATAGCAGTGGATTGAAAAAAGAGAGTGAAGTTTAAAAGTCTGCCTGCATATTTTTCCTAAGTTCTACATAGTTCTATGTTTTCTTCTCTGCATTCAAAGTCTATCTCCTTCTTTCTCAAATTCTACTATAAAGAAACTACACGCAACCATAGGAACTAGCCTGTGTGAAAAAAAAGAAAAAAACGAATTTGCATATCTGCCTACTCTCTGAAAAGAACCTGTGTTATTTATCCACTGTTCTATAAAAGAAAAAGTCTTTCCAAAAGTAGAGAGTCAAATTCAGGATAAAATCAGTTTAAAACAAAGAGAAATATTGCAATTTGATGTTGTAAGGAGAAGTACAGGGGAAATTCCTTATTTGGTTTCAGAAAAAGGCGAAAATTCATCTACCCCTCTAGTTTCAGTTCTACCTACTTTCTCATTTGAGCATTTTGTTTTAAAAGAAAAGAAAAAAAAACTCAACACCACATGGAGGACAAGCTAAAGGAATTAAGAGGACAGTTGGCCATGGTGAGACACACCGAAAGCATTAAAAAAATCCCAGCTACAGGAGGAAAATGCACTGCTGAAAAAGCAGTTACAACAACAAGAAACTCAAAGCGCAGACATAACATAGATTTCTGAAGAGAAGCAACTACAGGAAGGTCCCCTGCAGGTCAGGAAACAATAGAGGAACAACAACCAAGGGAAGAGACACAGCCTGGTGTTGAAATGAGGATAAAGCAGCAGCAAGAGAGGGAGTTTCAGGCAACAGCTGAAATGCTGATGCTGAAACAGCAGTTACAGGAGAGAGAAGTCCAGATGGCCTGCACAACTAGCTAGGCAATAGAAGCCCTGCAATGTAGGCAACCAGCTAGATCCTATGCATTGTATCTTAAAGACTAAGAAGCTCTCCGTACATTCACACTCCCTAATTGGGAAGTCTTCAGGAACATGACAGCAGAAGGTGACATAAAATCCCTCACCTATGATATCAGTCCTTTTGACAGTGAAGAAGAAGAGCAAAAAGGGGGAGAAGATGAAGCAACTAATGACTCAGCAGGACAAGAAAAGGAAAAGGAGGAACTAAAATAGAAGAGGAAAATGATGAAGAGATAGAATAGGAAGAAACAGAGAAAATAGAGAAAGAAAAAGAGATAGAAGGAGGAGAAAAAGAGAGGAAAAACCAAGAAAAGGGTCCCTTGAGACTCTGGAAAGAGAGACAATAGCTGGTCTCACTGCCTTGAGCACATCAATTAAGCCAAAAGAAAAGAGAAAAAGGCAGGCCTCCATGTATTTCAAGGCCAGGAAAAGCATAAGAATTCAAATAGAAGAATAGGAGGAGCAGTGGAAGGACATGGACAAGAAGGAAGAATTTTATGGCACACATGAGCAGACCACATCAAAAGATTGGGATGATAAGGAGGCCACCAGGGCCATCAAAGATGAAGAGATAGATTAGCTGCTCAGAGGATGAGCAACACTTTCAGTAGGGGGTTGATGATGAGCCCCTAAAATGGGTAATTATATGGACTCATCTAGCCTCCTAATTCGACTTAATCCACCATTCTCATTAGTTTATTACATATTTTTTATTATATTTATGCTAATAGAGTGAATTGGGTTAGTCATTATGCCAACAAGTCTAATGTGTGCTTTATGCAGATTTTTGGTCAATTTTGAGATAAAATCAAAGGTTTAAATGAGCACTTGGCAACCAAATTCGTGGAAGAACAAGGGAGAGGATTTGTAGGAAGGTGTCCCCTTCATTTATGAACCCTTATCTCGAACTATCCATCAAAAACTTGAAGCACAAGGGGCAACCAAGCAAGTCAAGTAGGACTGTTGTTAATTGCAAGTTTTGGCAGCCGAGTCCCTAAAGTTTAGGAGGACTGTTGGGGTCCTCAATTTGTATAAATAAGAAGGCTTAGGACCTCATTGGAGTGAGTCAGTTAGTCAGTTTTTAGTCGGTTTTTAGTCAGATTTTAGTTACATTGTAGTTAGATTTTAGTCAGTAGGTTAGCACTTTAGTGCAGCTCTGTATCAACACATTTTCGAGCTTTTTCTTGTAGACAGTTTTTGGGATGTAACTATTATTTTTTGATCAATAAAGATGAATCCAGCTCTAATATTTCTTAGGAGGTTGTAGCTCTTGGGGTTGGGCCCAACCCAAGTTCCCAGTACCTCCTTTGTGTACTTTTATATGTCTTTGTTGCATTCATAGAATAATTTCTGTTATTTAGATTAAAATATTTCTTTGTTACTTAGGTCGTTTTTGATGATTGAGATAGATTTTCATGCTTTAGGTTTATTTTATAGGTTGGTAATAGAAAATATCTTCGAAAAAGGCTACTAAGCAATCCTTGATCTCATCTCTCCCTCCTCAGGACCATGAGCTGAGACCAAGGTGTCCTTGTTGCCACAATTTTTTTTTTCTTGCTTCTTCATGCAATTGCTAATGTTAGATTCTTATTTGCAAAAGTTGGTACCAGTTGTGATTACATGCTTAGATCCATTCTCGCTTAGTTTTCATTGTTATCTTTCATGATTTTCTACCAATAAATTTCTGTTTATCATGGTCGCTGGTTTCTAGGTCAAAATAGGTCAAAATAGCTAGATCTTTGGTTTGCATAGTCTTTGTTTGGTCAGTTTTGGAAAATAGTGTGCAGAACACCTGTGATGCCTTCTTGCCTACCTTTTCTCCATCAGACAACCTGCTACAACCCCCTAACTCAGATTCCTCCCTTTCATTTTCCACCCCTTTTCTAATTTGACATAATTCCTATATCTTTGTGCAACCATACTCCCTCCATCCTTGAACCAAATCTGAACGCCTTAACCACTCCTCATCCTCATTCAACAAGTCCTAGACCTCCTCACACCCTTATCTCACCTCCATACCCACTTCTTCACCTTCCACCATCAACCCTCCAAAATTCCCTTTCAGAACATCCTGTAGAAGCTACAGAACATCATGTAGAACCCCTGCAGACTTCCTGTAGAAGCTCACGAAAGCAGCTTCTTGAGATCCGATCACTGTGAAACTCTCTGGAAGGGTGCTAGGTACCCCTTAAGCCCTCTTCTCACCTTCCTAACCTCATGCAAGCATTTCCTTTCGCAAATCAACCTCTGCATAGTCAAAAATAGTTAAAGCACACGCATAATAATTCTGACAACTTACTAAAAAATACAAAAAGATTTTTTTTTCCAGATTTTACTGCAGAAGTAGCTTAGTCACATGCATTTTACCTTCCTAAAAGTCAATTGCATCCATTCCCACCGCTTTCATCTCTTTTCTTTCACCAATAGGGTTAGTCGGTAAAACTAGGGTTTGCATTTCCTTTCAGCTTTCAACTTCTTTCTGCAAGTAGACTAACCTCTTTTGAGTTAGCTCTCATCCATCACAATTAAAAGCTTCTTCTAAAAGCTCATAGAAGTTGGCTTAAGCTCCTAGCGGACTTGTGCTAGCTGATCAAGTGACAGCCGCGGCAAGAGCTAGTACTTGTGCATATAGCACCGTCACTTCCAAGTTTGTTATGAACTACCGGGTTGATAAAAGTAAAGAAGGGAGTCCAAGAGTTGCAGCATTATTGCTGTAATACTGGAGCCCACCATAGTCTATGGCTGACATGAGTTCCCGGGCTTGGAGTGGACATGGTCACTAGCGGAGACTGCTGTGAACACATATTTCAAGTTGTTGTCCGAATGCAGCTTTAAAGGAGTAATCACACAATTGTTCGATCATTTTGCTGTCCCTTTGTACAAGATGATATTTGAACAAGATCCACCTTGCATGTTAGAGGAAGCAATGAAGGCATTGATAGGTATTGCAGATTGGTATGCCTCACCATCCGATGTTTTCATCTGAATGTTCAGTGCGGAGAAGCCTCCACATGTTTTGCCAAAGTTTGCCTTGGACATACTTGTCATTTAGGAAGTCGCCTATCACATCTCAGCAGGATTGATAGCTAGACTATAGTGGAAGAAGAAGGCACCTTGGCCCACTCTTCCATTGCGGATTGGGTTATATGAGATCCGGAGTATCAAGCAAGCAGATGTCGAAGAAAAATTGATGAAGAAGTATCCATTCGACCTCTGAAGCTTCAATCCATATGACCGACATTGCATTGTGAAGGATCACTGCATGAGAGTTCAGTTCAACTGGATCTACAGGGCATTTCATTGGGCGGAGGAGGACTGATGGAGATATTGCTAAAGTTTCTCTAGATCCAATGAACCATTCGGATTCACTATAGAGTGGTTAGTGAAGCAATTTGAAGCAGCATCATGAAAAGCACCAACAGTAGCAGTACTAGTAGCAGTGGTTGCAGAGCCTAGCATACTAGTGTGCAACAAAAGTAAGAGGAATATTGTTGACCGCATTGAGGAGGAGAAAAGCTGCAAGTTTCAAGCAGATGCACTTGTAGAGAAAGAAACTATGGATATAGAGGCAAAGAGGCAACGAAGTGACAAGTGAATTGTGCGAAGGTAGAAGGATAAGAAAAGAATGGAAGAAGCAGAGAAGGAGTTGCATGAGCTGAGAGAGCAATTCCAAAATGAACAAGAGTTGCACAAACAGGAGAGAGAAGCGCAATAGCAGTAGATACAACAGGGGGCGCATCATGTGCAAATATATGAAACAATGCCCTTATAGGTAGTTGATTCATCTAAACAGCTGGCATCAGGCGAACAGGATGAACCATCGTAGGGGCAAGACTTTGCTCATGATATAGAACATGCACTTCAACAATTGGATGCAGACATGGAGTAGCAAGAGTTGGAACAGGAAACCGACCTCATGCCTCACCACAAAGAGGTCGACTCACCTATTTTGATGCATCCAGATAATGAGAAAGTATTGGACGACCAAGGAGGCACTGAAATCCTTAGCGATTTGACAAAAGAAGAGATGCACAACATCTCATTTGATGAATCCCAACATAGATTTGTGCAGTCTCACCGAGTGTTAACTTCGGAGGATCAAACATCTCATGTGCAAGTTAAAGAATGAGTGATCATTACTGATGTACACAAGAATCCAACTGCTTTTGCCGATGTAACCAGGGTGTATGCCAAAGCCACTAGCTCATGTGTCCATTTTCTTATAGCTGAGAATGAGCGAATGGAAAGGGAACTACAGATGACCAAGAAAGGAGGAGACTTGGTGACAATTTTCGCCCAAGCCGAACTAAAGAAGGAAATACTAGATGAAGTGTTGTCTCTTGACAGAGTCATGCGAGCATTGTACTCCAAGTTTGGTACTGTGCACAAGGAAGTCGTCCATCTCAACGGATGGCAACAATGGTGCATTAGAAGGGCATGTATCTTGACGAACGTGCATGCTGCTGTTGATGACATGCAAACATGGACAATGAAGGACAAGGGAGCCCCACTTCACTTGCCTAAGACGATGATGGTCAATTTGGTTGAGCTGAAGGCATGTATCCAAAGTCAAATCCGGAACTATGATGAACTCCCGCAACTCATCACTAGCATTGAGGCTTCCCATGCAGAAGTATTCAAGATTTGGATATTGTTGTAAGCACACATGCAATCCCACCAATTGGGACTCTCACCCAAGCAAAGACAAAGAAGCATGTCCGACAAGAGCTTGACTCGTACTTCAACGAGTTGATGCGCATTACCACCAGCCTAGACTTGCCTATCATTGCAGACATCATGCACAAGTATGTTGTGGGTCCGGCCACATTGAAGACAATGATGCACATGCTTTCAGACAAGTTGGAAAGAGGAGTTCGAGTAGTGTACCCAGATGCTATGGAGGAAAAGTTCAGGTTTCAGACGGATGTCACCGCAGAACATAAAGACACTATCAGAGACTACAGATCTTGGCATCAATATGTTACTATTGATTAGCATGAGGATGTTGAGCGGTTGGACTTCTATAGTTGTCTAAGTCAGAGTGATGTCTAGTTTGGCTTGCTTAAGACATTGTGTTCACATGGGTACATGTGCATTGTAATGTTGAGTCATGTCAAGTGTAAATCAAATTTCAATAGTGGATGTAATAGTCATAGAGTAGGTGAAGAGTCATGAGCGTAGTTGAACAGTCACAAAGGGGAATGTCAAGGGCCACCCCACCCTTTGATATAAATAGTCTCTCATAACTCATTGTACATGCTTTTGGTCAACCAAGCTTCTATTAAGACTATCTTGAAGAAAGATTGGACAGTATTATAATGCTCCTTGGCTTCTCCACTGCACAGAGCTAGTTCATCTCTTTGGAGGAGCAGACGGATGTGGCTGTAAATTTTCACTGTTGGGGCTAGAAGGTTTACTTGGATGTATTGCATGATTGGAACTTACACTTCTTTATATAATAAGAGCCTGCACATTTTCATGCATATGTTGTTATTGTAGTTGGATTGTTCCGATTTCCTTAATGATATATGTTGTTTAACTTACATATTTGTGTATGAACTCATTCGTATGCAATTATATGGATCTTGTTGCAAATGTGTTGTTGGTTTAACCATCACTTTGGATTTTCGACTGATCTGCTTTCTAGCTTGTGATGCATATTCTCTCATGTGTTCCCTTCCCAGCTGAGTAATACAGGTTGTCAAGGGGCCCACTCATCCCAACCCACTTGTGTTAGAACCTTTCATTCACCTTCCTTGCCTCACTGCAACAGTCACATGCTTACTATTGACAGATTTATCTTACTTGCCGCTGTGCGACGGTCAAGGCATTACCTTACGACCCACTACTGGGACTTCTACACCAAACCATCTGAGGTCTAATTAGGACTTCTTACCGAGTAGATCCCCTTGATATGTTGGTGGGTTCAACACCATCAACATAGGGAAATTCCTAAATTATGAATTGTGGAATCCTCATAGGCCTTCCTCTGATTGCATGCACCATTGGTTTAATTTAGATGATTTTACAACTGATATTACATTTGTCCCGAAACTCCAATATGAATAGGGTCTTTCTCTTATCTGACATGCATGAGTTAATGATGTGTGAATCTTCAATTTATTGGTTGATCACTGTAGGAAACACCACACTTCACTTCAGGTAGCACCCCACTACTGTAGGTTGTACCCCACTACTACTAGAAACACCCCACTACTGCATGTTGCACCCCACTACTGCAGGCTGCACTACACTACTTATCTCCCACTAATTCCTCCATCAGTTGGAACTAGTTTAACTGACTTTAACTCAGTTAGAATGAATTAAATAATTACAACTCAAAATAAACTAAACTAGTACTCCAAATTGTAGGAGACACTCCACATGACTCTAGTTAGACCCTCAACTTGAATTAAGTGGGCTAACTAAGTCAAATTAAATTAGTTAACTATTACAAGTTGTCATGAGATGTGGAGTTACAATTTTATTTACAATTTAATTCAAGGACAAATTAAATTAGGATTTTTTTTGATGTTATTTTTAACATTTCTTGTTGCTATTTTCAACACCCTAACCATGACCTTCCAATGACCCTCTGTTCTTCCTACAAATCTAGTAAGCCACCCTGCAAGCTCTGGACCACAAACCTTGCAAATTTCTGGCCATGATCTCTGACGGAATTATGTGGCCATGACCATCACCTTCCTTGTTCATCCACGTCATGCTTGCATGGCTAGCCTGTGGAGGTATTTCCTGAGTTTGAGCCATCCAATTATTAACACTTGCACCACATTATGCACAAGGGACCTGAGCTTCATGCTAAAAGGCATAATTATCGCCACCAAGCTCGAGACACTTTGAGGAGCTAGGTGCTTCTCGGGAAAGCCATGAGTATATACTACAATTGGTTTCTCTTTATAACTGGTTGGTAGAGAGCAGTCGCTCATGGAATTGACTAAACGAATAAACCTCACATCCTCTAACAAACATAAAATGTGAAAGACAGTCGAGCCATAAGTGAAATTACTAACCATATTCTCATGGTTTAAAATGTGATTTAAAATGACCATGAATGAGTGTCAGGATCGAGGGAAATTCTTTTTAATTGCAACAAAACTCCCACATGAGGCCAATTAATGCTCGCATCGCCTAAGTTTGGAATGAAATGTCTTGTAGATATAATGAAGGTAAGTGGAAAGCTAGATGGATTATCCTCCCAACATGTGTAATCCTTTCCATTACGTCACCGAGAACAATCACCGTGGGGTGATGGAGTCTTGGAGCGCTAATTCCATGCATGAGCTTCTCAACTGATCTAGAATGGGATGGCACTAGTGAGTTGTGAAAGGGGGACCATCTAAATCTAATGCATGTTACCAAGGTGATCAACTAGTTTGTTACTAGTCCATCTCACATGAGAAATAAATGGTGCATGGACCTGCTAAACAAGTGAAAAAACTTTTAGAATATGGGATTCAATTCTCAAACTCTTTGAAATCTTGGAAATTGATGCACCATGTTGTGCAAAAAATAGAATGGATATTATAAGCATTGAATCTCCCTCAATAAGGAGTTGATGTGCATCAAACTCCAAAGCCACTATAAGACCTGTCTCCAAGCCCTAGAGTTTTGCCTCATTATTTGTACCAATTCCCAAATTTCTTGCATATATGTGAAGAATGCTTCTTGTACTATCTGTGAGAACTCCTCCATAGTTGGATGGTCCTATATTTCCCCGGGAAGCTCCATCAAAGTTGAGCTTAATAAAACCTTCAGGGGGAGGGGACTAGGTGGTTGGGCTACTAGCCTTAGGAGTGGACAAGAGTTCAGAACAGAGTGAGGTTGAAAAGTTGATCATAAGGATGCTATGAATATGCCTTTCTTTTCTAGAGGTAAATCCCAATCCTGGGGTATTCGAGGTGTTTAAGCTACTGTTTCTTGAAGTTGTGAAAGGATTATGCTCCATACCTCTTCCAAGGAAGAAATACCATCCTTGAAGTTGAGGACAAGGCTACTTAAGGGGAGATCAATCCATTTCTCAAGGGAATCCATGATTGAGTGCGGAATGAGATTTGATCACTTGACTATAATATCTAATTGGTTCCAAATTGTTTCAGTGAAGGAGCAATCTAGAAGTAGATGATTAATATCCTTAGCTAGAGTACTACATAACAAGTAGATTGAAGGACCTTTGTTGGGTTGTGTTATATTCTTTCCATGACTAGCCTACATAGTTAACTGAGGGGTTAGAGGGGTAGCGGAGAGACCCTCTATGAGGTCCGAGGCAGCACCTCGAGAAATTTTTTTTTGGACCCTATATTAGGTTGGGCGTACCTACCTATGATTTTGTGCATGGTTTTTGCACATGGTTTTGGACGCTATGGTTTTTGGTCCATGGTTTTGGACGCGATGGTTTTCGGTCCATGGTATTGGATGCTTTGGCATGTATAAATATGTATTGTAAAACTTAAAGGAAC
Organism: Pinus taeda; assembly: GCA_000404065.3. Taxonomy (NCBI): domain Eukaryota; kingdom Viridiplantae; phylum Streptophyta; class Pinopsida; order Pinales; family Pinaceae; genus Pinus; species Pinus taeda. Next base: position 91,333 of record APFE030258204.1, read on the forward strand.
ATAATGAAAAATCAATCTGGTAGTCCCGGTTTTGGGATCTAGGGGAAAATCTCTCTGTATAAGTGTTTTATGTGTTATGCTCTCACATTGTTTATTTTCTTTGTTTTATAATTCATACGCAGGTAATTTCTGTACGGGGCTAAACCATGCATTTGGTATCGAAGTTGTTTTGGCTTCAAGGGGACGCCTTTGTTGCTGAGGGGTTTCACTCAGGGTTGTAGGCCCTGTTCAGTGGGAGATCTGCGGGATCGATTTTTGTGGTGAAAGAAGATGGTGAGCAGTGGAAAGATAGAGATTGAGAAATTTAATGGTAAAAGTTTTGAGTTATGGAAATTCAAGATGGAGGATCTGTTGGTGGATAAAGATCAGTGGGTCGTGGTAGATCCAGGTACTAAACCAACGGGAGTGTCCGATGAAGAATGGAAGAAGTTGGATCAAAAGGCTAAGAGCACAATACAATTGCGTTCTCAGATTCAATATTGTTGAATGTATCAGGGGAAGCTACGACGAAGGATTTGTGGGACAAGTTAGGGATTTTGTACCAATCTAAGTCTCTAGTGAATAAATTGTTTCTACGGAAAAAGTTGTATAACTTGAGGACGAAAGATGGAGACTCGGTGACAAAACTTCTGAACTCATTTAATACTATGGTAAGTCAGTTATTATCTATTGATATTAAAATTTTAGATGAAGATAAGTGCATTAGTTTGTTGTGTTCTCTACCAGATTCATGGGATAGTTTGGTTATTGCAATAGGTAGTAATGCAATTGCCTTGCAATTTGATGAAATAGTCTCATCCTTACTGACAGAGGAGATGAGACAGAAAAATATGGAGAGCCAGAATGGTGATGCCTTGTCTGTACGAGGACGGTTCCATAACATAAATAAAAATAAGTCATCGAGTGGGAGGTCTAAATCTAGAGGGAGATCTAAATCTACAGGAAATCCTCTTAAGGTGGTGTTTTGGAAATGCGGAAAGGAAGGGTACTACAAAAGAGACTATAAATCTAAAGCTCCTCATAAAGGAAAGGGATCTGATGATGCTCCTTCTGCACAGGAAAAAACCACCTCAAATGAAGGTGGGGATGTGTACTTAGCTTCTTCAAATACACATGTAGATCATGAGGCATGGTTGATTGACTCAAGTTCATCCTTTCACTTCACTCCACATAGAGATGGTTCTGCAAGTATGAGAAATATGATGGTGGTGATGTCTTCTTAGGGGATGATAGGAAGGCTAAAATTTTTTGTTGCAGAAAAGTAAATTTGAAGTTGAAAGGTGGAAGGGTTAGAACACTTCCAGGTGTTCTGCATATTCCTGCATTGGCCAAAAATCTAATTTCTATAAGCAAGTTGGATGATGTAGGTGTAAAAACAGTGTTCGAGAAGGATACTTGCAAGATGGTTCGGAGAGCACTGGTATTGATGCGTGGAGTTCGGATTGGAACTCTGTACAAGCTGCAAGGTAGCACTGTTGTTGATGGGTGCAATAGTTTTGTGGTTCCTGAAAGTGGAGCAGAAAATCTAGTGGTCTCTGGAGAGAAGACCATGATGTGGCATCAAAGGCTTGGACATATTGGAGAGAAGGACCTGTGAATACTTCATGGTAAAAGTATGGTAGAAGTTATGAGTAATAGCTTCCTGGATTTTGATTTCTGTGAAAATTGTGTATATGGGAAGCAGAATCAGGTGATTTTCTCCTTTGGTGGTAAGAGGGCGAAACAGATATTAGAGCTTGTGCACAGTGATGTGTTTGGACTTGGGAAGGTTGCATCACTGGGTAAGTCTTGTACTTTGTGTCATTTATAGATGACTTCTCAAGGAATACATGGATATATTTCCTCAAGAAAAAATTTGAAGTCTTTGACAGGTTTCAAGAATTTAAGGCTCTGGTGGAAAACCAGACAGAGAAGAAGATAAAGGTGCTAAGGACAGATAACAGTGGAGAGTTTTGTAGCAAGGAATTTGAAGAATTTCGTAAGAAGTGTGGTATAGCATGACAAAAGATGACTCTGTACACACCTGAGAAAAATGGAGTTGCGGAAAGAATGAACAAGACATTGATGGAAAGGGAAAGAAGCATGCTCAGTGGTGTCGGGTTAGGACACGAATTTTGGGCAGAGGTGTTGGAGACAGCATGTTACCTGATCAACGGATCACCTTCATCAGTGTTGGAGGATAAGACTCCACAAGAGGTATGGACTGGTAATGAACCCTTTCATTCACATCTAAGGGTATTTAGATGTGATGCATATGTACATGTTCCAAAGGAGAAAATAACCAAGTTGGATAGTAAATCTGAAAAGTGCATCACTATTGGGTATAAGGATGGTTTAAAGGGTTATAAACTTTGGAACCCAATAACAAGGAAGGTTATGTACAGCCAAGATGTGGTGTTCAGAGAGGTGAAAGGTGTTATTAAACATGAAGTCCAACTAAAGGAACCTGAGAAGATAGAGTTTGAGCTTAAGCAGGAAGAATCAAACTCTACAACAGAAGAGGAATCAGAAGATGAAGAGCCACAAACTCCCGATGTGAGAAAATTAGTTCGAGAAAGAAGGCAGTTAGAAAGGTTTAGTACATCCACTTTCTGTTCAAATTTTGCTTTATCTGTTACTGATGATGACCCTAGAACTGTGAAGGAAGTAGAAGATTCAAAGGATGGCAAACTCTGGAAAGAGGCCATGGTTGATGAAATGGCATCTTTGAACAAAAATGAGGCTTGAGATCTAGTGGAGTTACTGGTTGGAAGGAAACCCATTGGCAACAAATGGGTGCTCAAGAAGAAGACAAATGCGGAAGGAAAGGCGGAGAAATACAAAGCTCGGTTGGTAGCAAAAGGTTATTCTCAAGTACCGGGAATTGATTTTGGTGATATTTTTTCTCCTGTTGCCAAGGTAGCTTCTATTAGATTACTATTATCTGTTGTTGTTGCTTTTGATTTTTAGGTAGAACAGATGGATGTGAAGACAAAATTTATTCATGGGGATCTGGAAGAGGAGATCTACCTGAAAGCTTGCAGTGAAGGGTAAGAAAGAACTAGTATGCAAGTATACATTTATACAGGGACTTGGCTTCACCAGAAGTAAAGCAGATCATTGTGTGTATTTTAAATTAATTGGTGACCATGTTATTTATCTAGTCTTGTATGTGGATGATATGCTGTTGGTTGGAAATGACAAAGAAATTATCCAGGATTTGAAGACCCAATTGTCCTCCAAATTTGACATGAAAGATATTGGTGCTGCAAACTATATTTTGGGCATGGAAATTAAAAGAGATCGGGCAAAGAGGAAGCTCTCATTGAACCAGAGGAATATGTCGAGACAATACTGCAGAGTTTTAATATGCAGGATAGTAAACTAGTGAAGGTTCCTATTCCTGTAGGTGTAAATTTATCTGTAGAACAATGTCCCAAGACACAAGAAGAGGAAGAGGACATGTCCCATGTTCCATATGCAAGTGCAGTTGGTAGTCTGATGTATGCGATGGTCTGTACTAGACCAGACATTGCACATGCAGTGGGAGTATTGAGCAGGTTTATGTCAAAACCAGGGAAGGAGCATTGGACAACAGTGAAGCAGGTTTTCAAGTATCTGCTTGGCACTAGTGATTATGGTTTGTGCTACCAAGGAAGACCAAGATTGGTCAAAGTTTTGGATATTCATGGTTTTTTTGTTGCAGACTGGGCTGGAGATCTGGATCAGATAAGATCTACACGTGGGTATGTGTTTAACCTATTTGGAGGTGCAGTCAGTTGGATGAGTAAGAAACAATCTATAGTGGCACTATCAAATACAGAGGCAAAATACATGGTAGCCACTCATGCAAGCAAGGAAGAAGTTTGGTTGCAGAGATTGTGTTCAAGTATGGGCTTAGTGCAGGGAGCTATAAGGATAGACTATGACAGCAAAAGTGCAATCTTCTTAGCAAAGAACCCTACTTACCATTCAAAGACAAAACACATTGATGTTCAGTATCACTTTGTGAGGGATATGATAGAAGACAAAAAAGGTGTTGCTGGTAAATGTGGACACTTTGAAGAATACTGCAAATGCATTGACAAAATCTGTGACCTCTGAGAAGTTTTCTTGGTGTAGAGAAACAATGGGTGTTGTAGGGGTGGATAAATGACTAAGCTCTTTGTGGAAAGAAAAAAACAAGTGGGAAAATGTTGGGTTGTGTTATATTCTTTCCATGACTAGCTTACGTAGTTAACCAGGGTGTCAGAGGGGGGGTCGGTATGCCCCCTCTACGGGGTCCAGGGCAGCGCCCCAGGAAAATATTTTTTGGAACCTATATTAGGTTGGGCGGACCTACCTATGGTTTTGTGCATGGTTTTCGCACATGGTTTTGGACGCGATGGTTTTCGGTCCATGGTTTTGGACGTGATGGTTTTTGGTCCATGGTATTAGATGCTTCAGCATGTATAAATATGTATTGTAACATTGAAAGGAACATAATGAAAAATCAATCTGGTAGTCCCAGTTTTGGGATCTAGGGGAAAATATCTGTGTTTATGTGTTTTATGTGTTATGCTCTCGCATTGTTTATTTTCTGTATTTTAGAATTCGTATGCAGGTAATTTCTGTACGAGGTTAAACCATACAATCTTTATATCCATGTCATTGAACATTATCCCAGGTGAAAGTTCTGCCTTTTAGAAGTAACCAAAGGAAGAAGTGTAAAATCCCTGGCAAAAATTCCATGTAATAAAAGTTAATAAAGGCAAAATGATAACCATGGTTATGGAGCACTTATTAGAAGATGAATGTTGGGAAAAAAACGTCCTAGTGTGAGTGTTTATTTGGTTTAATATGGTTAAGGAAATTGGAAAAGGAAATGGCAAAAGAATTGGAAAGGCACGAGGTTTAAATTGGCATTTTATTTATGAAAACAAAGGAAATTAGGAGAAAAGGAAGGTGAAAGGTCACAGGTTGCATGTGAGGACGAAAATGAAGGAAAATAATGGACAATTGAAGAAAATAAAGGCCTCATTAATAAACAAGCTTCTGAGGATCAATTGGTACCCTTTGCCAGTTCATTTTTGGAGTTCTCTCTCTATTCGCTCTCTCTAACACTCTTGGAAACTTAGATTTCTATTGGAGAAATTGAGAATTGGATCAAGGAAAGCAAAAAAGGCAAGAGGAAGCAAAGATCAAGCAAGGAAGAGCAGGTTCAAGCAACTACAGTGAGATTATTTGCAGGTATCAATTTGCATGTGTGATTTCCTTGCTATTTTTGGCATGCATAGTTATGCATGTGTGTTCTTGGTTCTCTTGATGTCATGGGCATGGGTTTTTCCATGTGTGACAATGTTCTTCAACCTTGCCTTCAATTTCTAGATAGCCATGGTGTGATGGGTTCTCATGTTTTTGGTTGAGATGGATTTCTGGATGGATTCGAAATTGAGTGAGGTGGACCTCTAAAGAAAGAACACATGGCCTAGTGACCCCTGAACCGGATTGTGGGTTGTAGTAAATCCAGATTTTTTGTTACCTCGGTGGGCCTAAGAATCTTTAACCAATGAATGGAAGGATATACAATAAATTCTAGAGGTGGGTGCTCTCCATTAGGCCTAGGAATCCCAGGATGGGATATATGTTAAAGACTGGAGAGTGGAGTCTTGGTTAGGGCCTAGTGACCTGGTGTGGATTGTGGTAAATACCAGAGACTAGAGTCTTGGTTAGGGCCTAGTGATACAATGTGGATTGCGGTAAAGCCTAGAGACTAGGAGACATGGAAAATTTATCTTGGTGTAGGTAGAGAAACTCGGGTGGCATCCATGCTTGTTTTGGCCTAGTGATTTGGTGAGGATTGTGGTAAAGTTTGGTTCTATTGATGAGGGTGAGGTGGTGTAGCTTAGGGAAACCCTAGTTGTTTTTTCATTATGAGTCCCACATTCAAGCTTGGAATATGGCATGGGGGTGATTGGATGAAAGAAATATTTGGTTCATCTAATCTATGGTTGATTGGTTCGTGGAAGTCCCATACCCGGTTGGCTTTTTCATCCATTAATAAGAGTTCATTTCCTTGGTATTTTATGAGCAAATGTACTAGTTCATATGTAGCATTTATTGCTTATGCATCCCTATTATTTTTGTTTTTTATATGTTGGTTATGAGTATGTCTTATGACAGTAATGAAGCATGGGTTTCATCATGCTTGATTTGTAAATGAATGAATGATGAATATATGATGTAATAGATGATAATTCAACTAATGTGATAAGTCATCAATGCTTCTTAGAAATTCTCATATAAATATGAGACCTGTATGCTCATATCTATTGTTATGACTTTTAGATTGCATATTTGTGACATGTTTGACAAAATACCTGTCATGGATAGTAGGGGTCCATTCAAGTCTTTGTTCAAATATTTGCATTTGTATCATTATGTTGATGTTAATTTTCATTCCTGAAGGTTTCATGGAGTTATGGGTAGTGGCCTGAGTCCTGGCCTTGAAAAGGTGTCACATAATATGGGGTTACAGGCTTAGAACAAGCTAAACAATAACTTAGTCACTTGCATGCCCATGCTCTGAGAGTGACTGGAGGGCCTTAGTCACATGCATTCCCATGTCATGGGAGCGACTAAGGCTCTAGGGCAATGTAATGTCAAGTTCTCTCAGGGGTTGATCACCTGGAAGGGTTGGTTGGCTCCTATAGGTTTTGTGACATCTGTAGAAGGTCAGATTGGTTGTGTTGTGCTGATTCCACTTCCCTAACTATACATGGAGAGTTGAATCAGATTGTAGTAGCCTTTCATCACATGTTTACCCCAACGGACCGGTTAACTTGGGTAAATGTGGGAGGAGGGTGTTACATAGTGGTATCAGAGCATGGTTCACCCCTTGGATTGGATGGGCGGTGTGTTGGTCATGCATACATGTTAGTTGCATATGTGTTCCTTATACTTGTGGTCTATGTACTTGTGCGTATAGTGTTGGACATGGTTGTGTTTATGTGACCATGTGGAAGTTGATGGTGTGTTGTTGATGTGTTTATCATGAGTATAGGTATGTTATGCACTGGTTGTGCATGACAGTGTTTGTATGTATCATGCGTGCATGCATTTTGTATGTATGTTGATTATGCACACATTGACATGGTTGTAGTTTTCATGCATGAGGTCACGATGTGTGGTTGATAGGGTCATGCATTGATGACTGTAATATGGTTAGGCTGATATCTATATGTTGTTATGATTATGTTTACACAAGTATTTTTCTAATCGAGTTGATCTTGCACACGAGATATCCTACCCAAGCTACACTGAGGTATGTTGATTATGTTTATATTTTTGTTTAGCTGACATGGTATGTTTGGCGGGAAAGAGATCAAGATGATTAGCAAGATGGTAGACTATAGTTCATGAGACTCTCCCTATGGATCAAATGAGCAGCGTGGTATTGAACACTCTTATGAATTAGCGGACACATTGAGAATCTTGAAGGAAGAATTAAGAAGTTGTAAGGTAGACAATGATAGAATCATGCAGACATAGGAGAAATAAGAAGAAGTCAATGCAATAATCCTTCAGAGTTTTTCAGAATTGCAGAGACAGGACCACTTCGGATCAGCCATGGATAGGAGGATAGAACTAATGAGGCATACGACAATAGATTTCATGGTGGTCATAGGTTGGATAGGTATGAAACGATTAGATATGGTAGGTTCTTGGATACTCTGGATCAGAGAGGTGATGGACACAGGTACTATTCTAGTTCTGGTTCTGAGAGGCACTATGATCGTCATCCTTATCATTCTTATAGGAGAACTGATAGGGGATATTTTCTAGATGATTTTAAGAAAGCTAAGCCACCTAATTTTGATGGATATATGAATAATTCAGAGGATACAAAGGCTTGGTTACTTGGGATGAAAAAGTTTTTTGAACTACATGATTACTTAGAAAACATGAAGGCCAAAATAGCAACATTCAGCCTTAAAGGTAAAGAAGATATTTGGTGGAAATATGTAAGGTAGGTTAGATACATCAAGACATAGGAGTTGAGTTGGCATGAATTCAAAAGACTTTTCAAGTAGAAGTACTTGTCAGAAAGGTACCACAATAGTAAGGCCAAAGAACTTTACAAACTAAAGATGGGATTGATGACAGATGAGGAGTATACGACTAAGTTCTTGGAGCTATTGAGGTATGTACCGTATCTTAAGGATGAGAAGGCTAAAGTTCAAAGATTTTTTAGTGGATTTCCATTAGGTTTTAGATATCGGATTAAGTATGGTGAGCCTCGAGCACTTAAGTTATTAAGAGATTGAAGCATTGTTATGAGAAGTCAAAGCGTAAGAATGAATCTCAACAAGGATGGAAAGGGAAAGATGAAGGTAAAGGTAAACGAAAACTGAAAATAACAAGGTCTCAGAATGCAGAAGAGAGAAAATGCTGCACCATACAAGAAGTTCGATGTAGCTAGACAGGGACATGGGACACAACAACATAATAGAGGTGATGATACATGATGGTTGGATTGTTGGACATGTGGTAAGGAACTTCTTAAGAGATATTATCCACAGAATCATGGTGGTAGGCCTCAGATCTATAGTGTACAAGAGGTGCAAACTATTGGGGATGTTGTGGGGATGTTGGACAGAGCATTCCTCGTATTTATGTAGTGTTGGATAACAAGTAGGAAGAGCACCATGAACTGTTATCGAGATGGACAGTAAGTTTTGTGATCAAGTTGTTTCCATTTTGATTGAACCTGCATCTAATTATAATAATGTTAGTCCTAACCTGGTGGATAAGTGTGGATTGAATATAGAAGTTCATGCAGAATCATGGTTTGTGCAGTTGGCTACAGGTACAAAGAAGAGAGTATATCACTAGGTAAGAGCTTGTGCATTTGAGTTGAATGGTATGCCCACATCAACACATTTGAATGTATTTCCATTGGGGTCATATAGTATGCTATTAAGTATGGACTGACTATATCTCCATAGGACCAAAGTGGATTGTTATGACAAATCCATTGAGTGCTTGGATGACAATGGAGAATAGAGAATCTTACCAGTTGTTATCACTGGGCTGGAAAAGGGTTGGGCTGTGTCAACCTTCAACCTAGTGTAACTATTTCAAACCAAATTTTGGCTGGAAGTTGGCCCTTCCAATCTAGGAGGGCTCTCTCAATATACTTAAAATTTTTCCTATGATAAGCTCAAAAATATAGATGGTTAACTCTTTGTTTCTTGTGATTTTGTAGGTGAAACAGTGTGAGGACAACCACCATTGGGCATGGAGTCAATTAAACAAAATCAATTACAAACAGCATTGTGTTGTGGAAGATGAGACATTTTTTGTTTACTAATGTGAATATGAACATTTACAGTAATCACAACAAGTTGAAGGAAGTTGTAGCAATATAACATTGAATTCTAAGTAATCAAATAAGATATGAAAAATGATAATACCATAGAAGCATGATAGGTGTTGGTATCAAATTATGACTGACTATTCCACTTAAAATCCTCTTTTGATTATCATTTTTTACCATTTAACCTTCATATTACAGCTATAATCCTTAAAAACTAAATGATATGATATCATTATCATTATTTTTAGCTTGAAATTAATTTTTGAAATTATTATTTTAAAAATGACATTTTTTTTTCAGAAAATTACAAGAAGTTGTGACTTCTTGTAGATGCTCCATTGTTTGACATGTTACATAGCAGGTGAGAAAATTTGAAGATTGTGGGCATGAAGTAAAATGTACACTGATGGTGGAATACCTATCCACTTTCGGTTTTGACGGAAATAAGTGTCCGGTCAACGCTGGTCAAACCCAGCCACTTCAGCATAATTTCCAGATTTTGTGAAGAAAATAATTTCTATTTTGAGAATTTTTGCATAAATGAAGGAACTAATTCAATTTAGACCTTCTTGGATGTAATTAATAGAATTCTGTTAGGATAATATGGAGGAGGAATAGCTTCTTTTGTTATAGGATTCATGATAAATAACCTATGGGAGAAGACTATGTTTTCAGCTAGATTGTGAACATATGAAAGTACAGTTTGTGCATTTTTAATCTCCAGATTTAATACAGACTTCATTATCGATTTTATGCTTCCAGTTCCAATAGTCATACTCTTCTGCATCGTTTTTCAATGTGCTTGTGAAGTGTTGAAGGGCCCTCATCACTACGCTGGTACACTCAGTTTTCAAGTTTCCTTACTAGTTGCATATTTAGATTTGAAAGTTAGAAGCTATTTTGTGTGTTGTAGGAAAGGTTATGTTATTAAGTTATCAATTGGAAGGATTTGCATTCGATGTGAAAATAACCTTGTAAAAGGACTCAACCAATTCTTATCTTGAAAATTGATATATATGCTTGTTGTCATACGATTTCCATATTCGCTTATTGGCTTTGACTTTAAAGATAGTTCATGGTTTTATTTCCAAGTGATTCAGATTGTAATTGCTAAATTCAATTTGCAGTTTGATAAGTGATTCTTGTAAAAAGATTCAAATGTTATTGGTTTGCAGCATTACTCATTTTATTCACTGTTTGATTTAGTTAGTTATTGAAACTACTTTGGATTGTTATGATTGGCAAAAGTGATATTGAGAAATATTCTTGTAAGGGAATGATAGGATTTTTAACCAGTCATTAATACTCTGCTTTTGTTACCTAGGCAATCAGAATTTCATAAGATTTGTTTTATCTAGATTGATGCTTGAGTGATTGAAAATACAATGAAGGACCTCTTGTAAGAGATCACAATTAATTTCATTTCACTAGGTTGTCATTAGAAACTTAGATCCTTCTAGATCTATATACTTTAGGTGAGCACCTCTAAGTGTACTTTCCTGGGTTGATAAAGGAATTAAGAGATTAACTTACCTTGGTAAGTAGAGACCAAACAATAGGATGGAATTAAAACCAAAAATGAATCTCAAGTTAAAACAGAGTATTGCTGCTAACTATATTTCATATTAACTAAAAAATATACAAGAGTGGTATTCTCACATCATCAACCCCCCCTCTTCAAAGTCAAGAAACCACCCATATATAGAGTGAGATCTTCTTTACAAAATCTACCACCTGGGCTAGATTCGATCAACAGCTAAGAGATCTAATCCTATTTGATTAATAAAACATTGAGCCTTCATAGGGATTTTTTGTTTTAATAGAGTTTGAAGACAAATAGGAGTCACCCACATAGAACCTATCTAACTATTGCAATAATTTAGGAAAGCAAAAATGTTTGTAGTGTGGCATTGTATTTGTGGAAATTTAGAAAATCTAGCCCTTTCAAATCCTGTTGTGTTGTTTATGGTAAAACGTGCTGAAAATCTCTTCACTATCCTCTTTTCTCTACATTTTGTTTGATTATCATGTTGTTGGATATAAGCTGAAAATACCCTTGTTTTCTATGAGCAGAGGCAAAATGGATGCTTTAATGATTGTTGACGTAGGCCTGCTGATCCAGGTGTGTTTGGTATCACAATCACAATACAGGGGAGGATTCTTTACCATGTTTCATAATGTTCACTGACTGTCCAGATGCGAAACTTTAATTCAATATGTCACATAAATTATTTCATCCACAAAGGTGGTTCTCCATATTGCTACCGCAAAGCAGAGGAAGGGAGTTTAACACTGATTTAGGGTAATTTCCCAATAAGTCGGATTTGAAATTTCTCAAAACTATAAAACATAACTTATCAGGTCCATCACAATCGCAAGTCGGAAGGGAGTTTGGTGGAAGAGGGATTTATAATTTGTGTGATCCCCAATTGTGATATTTCAATCGACGGGCAGAGGAGGGACTTACGATATTGCAATTGGTAGGGGAGTGGTGACAGGACCTTGTGATATCGCAATCGGTAGGCAGGACTTGCAATATCGGCGGAGGAGTGGTGATGGGACTTTGTGATATGGAAATCGGTAGAGGACTTTGTGATATGCGATATCACAATCACAAAAGGGAAGGGGAGATGGGTGTCTGTTTATTACAAAAGGTAAGGGTCGGTAGTGATATGTTTTGTAGGTCCTAGGTCTTTAAGAGAATTGCGACATGTTTTTATAAATGTTCTAAAGTATTTCAAAATGGAATGGGGAAACAAGGCTATATTTGAAATATTAATGAAACTAGAGTTGAAAGACAAAGGATGAGTGAAAGAAATGGGTCTTAGATAATTTCTCCAAAAAAAATTAAACTGGGCCTATTCATCCTCCTTAAATCTTCAAATGCAAAGCACAGTAACCGCTTTCAGAAAAGCAACAGATAGATGCAAAGAGCAATGGTGAAAAACCTTATCTAAAATGACTAATCAAACTAAAAATAATTTCTTGTGGTTATCATGGATAACAATGGCTCCAATGGGGATGTTGTGCCCCTGTGGTGCAACAAAGAACCAACAGCCCAATTGCCTGACCATTGGGCTGGTCCCAATTTGAAGACTATATTCAAACCCACTTCACCAAACTGAAAATAAAACTGCAAAATGTTTCCTAAAGCTTAAGGAAATGCTTGCCCAAAAAGCTTATTTATGTACTAATAGTCCTACTCTAACATCTAAAAATCCACCTACTTAATTCAAGCAATATGAAACCTCTAGTATAACCAGTCAAAGAGTTGATTCAACGCCAGGGATCCTTGACTATGCTTGAACAAAATTAGTAGTGGATCATCTACTTGGAACTCAGAATAAAAATTGAATCCATCACTTGAGCTTATAAATGAAAGAAACTCCAGCTTCACTAATGACTAGAATAGACTTACCACATGATCTTGATAATCATGAAAAATCACCTTTTCTTGATGAGTAACACCATAAGGACTGAATTTGTTCATAACTGATGACCTTCGTTGTCCTAAGTCTTCAATTCCAAGAACATCATCAAATAAAAAGTTAACAATAGATTTGTCTTCCCTTCCATGTCAATCAACAAAAATATCCATGCATCCTTAAACATCTTCAAATATGACATCCATATTGTGTGTATTAAAACTACTCTTTTTCTTATCAAACAAATCATATATAAACTTTGGTAGTTTCACTTGAGGAATGTCATCTTAAGTATGAATACTAACAACTCCTATACAAAAAACTTTATGCATTTCAACCATGTCATTTTGATGATCCTCAAATAGAATAGGTAAAACCTGTGTATTCAGCTCTTCTTGTAACTCATGTTTACCTAAAAGTGAAATTTCATGCACTTTAACTGAGACAACATCATTATGATCTTCAATTGAAAAACGTTGCTGCCTAGGTAGACAACTTTCATCACATGTTACCTCTCCGTTCAGAATCTTCATGCATGTATTTTCAACAACCTGGTCTTGAGGAGTTTCTTCTTGACAAAATCTCAGAAAAGGACTCATACCTTTGACTGCATATAGATTGAAAGGGTTGCAAATCTTCATGGATTTCATGTAATATGACTTGATTGTTAAATTTCTGATCCATTTCATCTTCAACTAAAGAAGAGACATCTACTTGTTGGAAAACTTCTAGATCATCATGACAACTAGCTTGAGAAGAAAATTCATAAAGTACCTCTAACATCTCCTCATCATCTAGACAATCTACATCATCATCAATACTTTTGATATATTGAATGAAACCTTTCCAAACATTACAAAAATCTTGAAACAATCGTGATGAAGGATGAGACTTCCCATATTGTCCAAAAATATTCTATGAAAATCTTTAAGAGAACACAAGCTTCCTGATGGAAACCCTTCATACCATACTCTATATTTTCCTTCAAAGGTAGCCATAAACATCTTCATGAGACAATCCTAAGGAAAATCAACCCTCAATCTACATACATGTAAATGGAATTTAACCAGATGTAGACTAGCATCATTTTCATTTTCAATATGGGAAGATGGATTGACCAATCAACACAAGGCATAGGATTTGGAAAACCATAGACGTGAGACCAATCCATGGGATCATACTTGACATTTCTTCCTATAATAGAACTCATCTTGGAACTTCTTCAAGCTACTAATCTGTAAGCAGTGGAGTCACCATGAACCTTTGATCTTCTGGATCTTTTGAGAATGGAGTCACCAAGGTAATATCACAACCTTCATAAAACTTTGATTTCCTGTTACCTTTAGGAATCATAATGAAGAGACTCAAAGAAAAATGTAGGAAAAGGAGTTTTTTGGCTCCTGACAGATGCACCAAAATGTTATCACTGAGCTGGAAAGGGTTGGGCCATGCCAACCTTCAACCCAATGTAACTATTTTAAACCCACTTTTGACTGAAAGTTAGCCCTTCCAATCTGAGAAGGCTCTCTCAATATACTTAAAAATTTGACTATGATAAGCTCAAAATTACAGATGGGTAACTTTGTGTTTCATGTGATTTTGCAGCTGAAAGAGTGTGAGGACAACCACCATTGGGCATGGAGTCAATTAAATTAAATCAATTACAAACAAAAATGTTTTGTGGAAGTTGAGGCATTTTTGGTTTACTAATGTGAATATGGAAATTTACAGTAATCACAACAAATTGAAGGAAGTGGGAGAAATATATCATTGAATTCTAGGTAATCAAATAAGCTATGAAAACTGATAACAACATAGAAGCATGATATGACGGAACTAAAACAAAAAATGAATCTCAAGTTAAAACAGAGTATTGTTGCAAATTGTATTTCTTATTAACTGAAAATTATACAAGAGTGGTCTTCCTACATCATCGATCCCCCGTTTTCAAAGTCAAGAATCCACCCATATATAGAGTGAGACCTTCTTTACAAAATCTGCCACTTGGGCTAGATTCGATCAACAGCTAAGAGATATAATCCTATTGGATTAATAAAACGTTGAACCTTCATAAGGATTTTCTATTTTAATAGAGTTCAAAGACAAATAGGAGTCACCCAAACATAACCTATCTAACTGTTTCAATAATCTAGGAATTTTTTTTTTTGTAGTGTGGCATTGTATTTGTGGAAACTTAGAACATTTGGCCCTTTCGAAACCTGTTTTGTTGTTTCTAGTAAAACGTGTTGAAAATGTCTTCATTGTCCTCTGTGTCTCGCTTTCCTCTTTTCTCTGCATTCTGTTTGATGATCGTGTTGTTGGATATACACTCAAAATATCCTCACTTTCCTCTGAGTGGAGGAAAAATGGATGCTTTAATGCTCATTGACCTAGGCCTACTAATCCGGGCATGTTTGGCATCACAATCACAATATAGGGGAGGGATTTCTTACTGTGTTTCATAGTGTTCACTGATTGTTTGAATGCAAAACTTTAATTCAATATGTCACATAAATTATCGCATCTGGAAACATGATTCACCATATCGATATCGCAAAACAAAAGAGGGGCCTTTAACACTGATTTATGATAATTTCTAAATACACCAGATTTGAAATTTCTCAAAACCATAAAACATAACTTATCGGGTCCATCGCAATTGCAAGTCGGAAGGGAGTTTCACGGAGGAGGGATTTATGATTTGTGTGATCCCCGATTGCGATATCACAATCGACAGGAGGAGGAGGGACTTACTATATCGCAATTGGTAAGGGCGTGGTGACGGGACTTTGTGATAACGCAATTGGCGGGAAGGAATTGAAATATTGACGAAGGAGTGGTGACGAAACTGTGATATGGAAATTGACGGGAGACTTTGCGATGTGCAATATCGCAATTGCAAAAGGGAAGGGGAGATGGGTGTCTATTTATTGCAAAAGGGAAGGGCCGATAGCGATATGTTTTGCGGGTCCCATGCCTTTAAAAAGACTGTGGCATGTTTTTATTAATGTTTTAAAGTATTTCAAAGGTGAATGGGGAAACATGGCTATAGTTGAAATATTAATGCAGCTAGAGTTTGGAAATGGGTAACTGCGGCTAAGTTGAAAGGCAAAGGATGAGTGAAAGAAATGGGTTTTATAGAATTTCTCCAAAACAATTTAAACTAGACATGTTCATCCTCCTTAAATCTTCAAATGCAAAGTACAGTAACCTCTTTTAGAAAAGCAACAAATAGATGCAAAGAGAAGTGGTGGAAAACCTTATCTAAAATGACTAATGAAACTACAAATTATTTCTAGGAGCTATCATGGATAACACAAGGTAAGAAGAAGGCAACATTAGTTAGAATGGTTACATCTATGTAGGCGAAGTGTAATTGTAGAAAATGGTGTATGTTATTTGCAATTCATATTTATAGTGACAAAGGTAAGGATGTTGATGATGTAGAGGTATTGAAAAGGTACCTGATCTTGCAGCAATTTCAGGATGTGTTTCCAGCAAAGATTTCAGAGTTGTCGCCTCATAGGGAGGTAGACTTTTCTATTGAGTTGGTACCAGGGGAAACACTAGCATCAAAGGCACAATATAGGTTGAGCACTCCAGAGTTCGTGGAGTTGAAGTTGCGGTTGAAGGAAATGCTTGACAAGGGATACATTAGGCCAAGTGCATCACCGTTGGGTGCATCGGTATGTCTTATGAAGAAGAAGGACGGTACTTGCAGGTTGTGCATTGGTTACAGGAAGTTGAACAAGGTGACCACCAATAACAAGTATCTGTTGTCGAGGATTGATGACTTGTTTGATCAGTTGAAGGGAGCAGCAATGTTCTGAAAGATTGACTTGAGATCCAGATATCATCAGGTATGCATTAAGAAAGAGGACATATACAAGACAAATTTCAAGAACAGGTACGAGAATTATGAGTTTGTTGTAGTTCCATTTGGTTTGAATAATGCTCCAACTACCTTTATGTGCCTAATGAATAGTGTGTTTCGTCCTTATCTGGACAAGTTTGTTATTGTGTTCATTTATGACATCTTGATATATTCTAATAATGAGGAAGAGCATGTCGAGCATTTAGTAGTAGTGTTGAGATTGTTGAGAGAGCATCAATTGTATGCTAAGTTTAGAAAATGCAATTTCTTTTAGACAAAGGTACATTACTTGGGGCATGTGGTCTCTAAGGAAGGTATAGAAGTGGATACAGAGAAGATAAGGGCTATCATGGAGTGGGCATCTGCTATAAATGTGGATGAGGTAAGATAATTTATGGGGCTAACAGGCTACTAGAGGAGGTTCATCAGGAAATTCTCTCGGATTTCCTATCCTATTACATCATTGTAGAGGAAATGTAAGAAATTTTAATGGACAGAGGAATGTGCAGCAAATTTTGAGCAGTTAAATCAGTTGTTGAAAAATAATCCAGTGTTAAATATTGTAGATCCAGATAAAGAATTTGTGGTATGCACAAATGCTTGCAAGAGAGGATTGGGTGGAGTTCTTATGCAAGAAGGATAGGTGGTATGCTATGAACCATGGAAACTGAATGAGCATGAGAAGAATTATCGGACACATGATCTTAAGTTGGAAGATATCATTCATGCATTGAAAATGTGGAGGCATTATCTTCTTGGCAGGAAGTTTGTATTGATGAGTGATCACAGTGGGTTGAGATACTTATTCGATCAGCCAAACTTGAATGCCAGGCAAGCTAGATGGTTGGCCACAATTAGTGAGTTTGACTTCGAGATCAGGTACATCAAGGGTAAGGATAATAGGGTTTTAGATGCTCTTAGTAGGTGGTTATAGGTGAATCATATAGCAACTATGTGTTCTTATGGGACGAAGCTACAGGATCAGACCTTACAGGCAAGTCAGCAAGATGATAGGTACATGGAGCTTATGCATAGGTTACAACAAAGTGCAAGTCTAGGGAGAGGTATAGGTGCAGGTATAGGTGACCAAGATGTGGACTATCATCTTAAATCTAATGGATTGGTCAGATTTAGGGACAAGACATATGTGCCAAACAACAGTGAACTCAAGAAGCTCATGTTAAGGGAATTTCATGCTAAGTCGTATTCAGGTCACCTAAGATATCAAAAGACATTGACAGTAGTGAAGAAGTTTTATCATTGGCTGAATATGAAGAAGGACATGGAAGATTTTGTGGCTAGATGATTGGACTATCAGCACGTAAATGAAAAATGTAAGCATCCAGGTGGACTACTGTATTTGATTGTGATTCCAGAGTGGAAATAGGAAGTCATTTCCATGGATTTTCATCATAGGTTTGTTGAGGACACCTAAACAACATGCTTCCATCATGGTTGTGGTCGACATGTTGACAAAGGTAGCACACTTCACTCCAGTGAATTCTACTTATTCACCTAATGATGCAGCACAGGTCTTCATCATAGATGTGGTCAAATTGCGTGGTATTCCAAAGAAGCTTGTGTTCGATAGGGATGTTACGTTCACTTCCAATGTTTGGAAGGAGCTGTTTGTGGGTTTAGGGACAAAGTTGGCCTTTAGTACAACTTATCATCCGCAAACAAATGGAAAAATAGAGAGGGTCAATAGGATATTGGGGGACATGTTGAGGATGTATGTGATAC
Organism: Pinus taeda; assembly: GCA_000404065.3. Lineage (NCBI taxonomy): Eukaryota > Viridiplantae > Streptophyta > Pinopsida > Pinales > Pinaceae > Pinus > Pinus taeda. The sequence goes on from APFE030258204.1 coordinate 109,712, forward strand.
TTCAATAATGTAAGTGGGAAGAGTATCTTCCACTGGTTGAGTTTGCTTACAATAATAAGTATCAAGCATCTCTAAGGATGAGTCTCTTTGAGGCATTGTATGGGTGGAGGTGTAATACTCCCATCAATTTTAGTGGTCCAATTAATAAGGTGTTGATAGGACCAAACATGTTGGCAAAAATGGAGCAGGAAATGTAGGTAATAAAGAAGAATGTGAAGACAACACATGATGGACAGAAAAGTTATGCAGATTGAAACAGATTGTTTGAGTTTAAGGTTGGGGAACATGTGTACTTGTGCATCAAGGCGAAGAAGATCTCCTTGTGGATTGGATCATGTGTCAATTTGGCACCTTGGTTTTGTGGACCTTTCAATATTATTGAAAGGATTGGACTAGTAGCCCATCGACTTGCATTGCCTCCAACAATTAAATTCCATGATTTTTTCCATGTGTCATTGCTTAAGAAATATGTTAAATTGGTTGATCATGTGATTGACTGGTCTGTATTGCAGGTGGACCTATATGGATAATTCGAGCCGGAACCTTGGTGTATATTGTAGAGAAAAATTCTCATGCTCTAGAACTAAGAAATCGAGCAGGTTAAAGCATAGTGGAAGCACTTTGGGCCTGATGAAGCTACATGGGGGATGATCAATCAAATTCAAACTATGTATCCTTCTCTATTCTCTAGTTGAGCGAATGTTTTTGGTATATGCTTTGGTGTGATGTTTTGGTATATGTACATACATATATGGATGTAAATACTGCCATGAGTTGTGTTATAAAGCTCCAATAAGTGGTATGGGTGTCATGTCATTATGGTTTTCATGATGTTATGTTATCATGTTGGTTTTATTTTCACTAGGTTAATCATTGTAAATATTTCATCGAGCTAAGTTATAATGCTCCATGGGCAATATGTTTTTCTTCCAACAGTCTTGTGTGTTGTAGGTGTCGTTGAACAACAAGGATGGTGTACCCCCAAGGGGGAGGGTTATGTAACAACCCTAGTGAAAATTCCATGTAATAAAAGTTAATAAGGGAAAAATAATAACCATAGTTATGGGACACTTATTCCAAGCTGAATGTTGGGCAAAAACATTCTAGTGCAGGTGTCCATTTGGTTTATTATGGCTAAGGAAATTGGTAAAGGCAATGGCAAAGGATTTGGAAAGAAATGAGGCATTAATTGGCATTTTATTTATGAAAATAAGGTAAATTAGGAGAAAAGGAAGGTGAAAGGTCACAGGTTGCATGTGAGGAGGAAAATGAAGGAAAATAATGGAATTTTGAAGAAAATAGAGGCCTCATTAATAAAAAGGCTTTTGAGGATCAGTTGGTACCTTTTGTCAGTTAAGTTTTGGATATTTCTCTCTATTCTCTCTCACACACACTCTTGAAAACTTATATTTTTCTTGGAGTACTTTAGCATTGGATCAAGGAAAGTAAAGCAGGAGAGAGGAAACAAAGATCAAGCAAGGAAGAGCATGATCAAGCATATACAGTGGGATTATTTACAGGTATCGATTTGCATGTGTGATCTCCTTGCGAGTTTTGGCATGCATGGTTATGCATATGTGTTCTTGGTTCTCTTGTTGTCATGGGCATGGTTTTTTCTAGGTGTCACATTGTTCTTCAACCTTGCCTTTCCATTTCTGGATAGCCATGGTGTGATGGTTTCTCATGTTTTTGGTTGAGCTATGATTGTTGGATGGATTCGGAACTCAATGAGGTGGATCTCTGAAAGAAAGAACACATGGACTAGTGACCCCTGAACTAGACTATGGGTTGTGGTACAAACAAATTTTGTGTTACCTCGGTGGGCCTAGGAATCCTGGACTAGTGAATGGTGGGATATAGGGTAAATCCTAGAGGTAGGTGCTCTCCATCAGGCCTAAGAATCCTAGGATGGGATATACGATAAAGCTTGGAGGGTGGAGTCGTCATTAGGGACTAGTGATCCATTATGGGTTGCAGTAAATCCTAGATACTAGAGTCTTAGTTAGGGCCTAGTGATCCTGTGTGGATTGTAGTAAAGGATAAAGACTAGGAGATGGGAAAATTCCTCACGGTGTAGGTGGATAAACTTTAGTGGAATCCATTCTTGTTTTACCCTAATGATCTGGTGAGGATTGTGGTAAAGCCTGGTTCTATTGATGAGGGTGAGGTGGTGTTTCCTAGGAAGCCCTGGTTGGTTTTTTGTTATGAGTCACTATTGAGGCCCCGAAAACCGCTGCCACAACATTGGGGGATAACCACCCGGTCCGGACCTTAGTACAGCTCCTTTTCCGTTTGGGATGGTGGCTCCGACTGGAGATAACAGGACCAGTTTCCTGATAATAAAATAAAATGGATGGATGGGTGATGAATAGTTTGCTTAAGTGATAGGCGACTAACTTATTCTATTGACAGAAATAGGGAAACTAATACTAATCCCGGGAACAACTTATTCATTCGGAATGCAGCGTTAAATAATCTTTATCTATCTAACAGACATGTAGATGACTCTGTAAAATAAATAAGAGACATTCAATCATTCTAAGATTACTTCATATGAATAGTCACAATGAAGTGATAAATACAAATTACTGCATTCACTGTTTATATCATCGATACATATATACGATTGAAAGAGAAGCATGCGATAAACAACCAATAGTGGAATGCATAAAGAATGCTGTGAAAAGCACATATATATATAAGAGATAATAGCAAGAGAAATTTAAACAACAATTCATATAACAAAAATGAGTATAGACGCAGATAATAGTACCATGTGAGATACAGATCAATCCGAAATATCAATCGCTATTCAAAATTCCTTCTTCAACACAGAAATGCTTTTAAACAATGACAGTAGTGCACATTTGCATAAAAACCTTCCTCATTAAATTCAGAATAATTGGTCCAGTTTCATAAAAAAAATATCCCTGAAGTACAATAGTGCAACTTCAGGGTTTAAGTCATATACAAAACTTTACGACCCTTTCTAAATGCATGAAAGGGTCTATAAATACTACTAAGCTAAAAAATCTATGAAACAAAATCCTACTAAATTGGTATCAGTAAATGCGATCTATTTCTCCGGGGCGATCTGGCATTCGGCGATGTGAGTCATGACTCAGGTTGTTTTCCCTTAAACCTGAGCTGGCTTATCGCAAGCATCGGCTCCACTTCTGGCGGTCTGTTGAGGCGCAAACTGAATTGGGAAGCGAAGGTGGCATCCTAAATGTCGGATATAATATACCCGACAGCATCCGTGAGGCATTTCAAGGCGGCTCTTTGGCTGTATGGCTTGATTAAGAAGAACCAATAAGCATCCCATGTTAAACTGTTGATTCCAGGGATTAATCTTCCGTTTTTCTCCAGCTCCGGGTAGCATGAGTGCTCCAACATCTTTGTCGTTGTTAATTGACCCGGAGTACATTGGGAAATCATATTAGACAAATAAAGCGTATTATTTACTAATTCAACCAAATTTCCAGTGGTTGCTTTGCATCTGAAAATCGCTCTTTCTGCCTTCATTAGTTGCGATTGCCATTCTGTGAACAATATTTCTTTGTGCGATTCCAAAATTCTCGGTAGATTAGTCGCCTAGCCTTGATCGGAATCCTGCCATTCTATAAAGTTTGTCAGTGTTTCTTCGGCCTGATCCAAATCGGTCCTTGCTTTTTCTACCTTTTCGCTTATGGATGCTACTAACTCGCATAATGGTTCTGCTTGTGTAATCTGCTGACATAGTAGCTTAACCTGATTAATCAATGCCTTATTTAACTGAAGCACTTCTACTTTGAATTCGTCTACCTGAGGGAGCTTTTTCATTTGCTCAATTTGAGTGGTCAATTGAGCGATTTGCTCATATTTTACTTTCATTGTTCCCTCAGTTGATATTCTTAATTGCTCCAGTGCCGCCGATAGCTCCCTTTGCCTTTGGATTGCGCCTTCATCAATCCTCTGCTTTTGCTCTTGTAATTGCTTGGTCAGCTGATTATTGTTCTGTTGATGCACTAGCAATTCTTGCTCCACATACTTTGCCTTCGGCTAAACTTCTGATAATCTCACTTGTAGCGAAGAGATGTCTTGGTCCTTGGCCTTCAATAAACTGCTTACCTCCGATGCTTTATCAATGGCTGCTGCTGAATATGCTCCAGCAAATTGTGATAGCTTGGTTAAGTCATCGGAGGGGTCGAATTCCTCTTTCCACACAACATTGTCCGTTACTGTTAATTCAGGGAATGGGGAAGGTTGATCAACTCTTCTCCTTTTCCTCTGTCGCTTCACAACAACTTTATGCTTAGGGCTATAAAATACATCCAAATGGGGAATCTCTTCAATTTGCAAAACGATTTCTCCCGTTGGATCTTTAGGAATTATCTCTGTTTCTTTTGATTTGGGTAGGCTGCTGGTTTCGCCTGAAACCGGTTTCGATGTCGCTTCTTGCGTGTCGCCTTCTTTAGAAACCTCATCATCTTTCGAGCACTCTAGGTTACTGATAATTGTACTGAATTGCTGCCATTGTTGGAGCAAATTCGGATCAACTAGTATATCATTATTATTTTTAGAGCTGCTCTCTTCTTGGGCTTTCGCCTGGGTTTCTTCTTGTCGCTGCACATTTTCCTGGATTACTTCCTGCCGCTGGCTATGCGCTTCCTCCTATTGCTTTGATGTAGTAGGAGGTGGCGTATTACTTCACTGTTCAGGCTTGCTTGATTTGGTTGTCGTCGGAACAGTCGGTAACAGGTCTAGAGGTAGAGTTTGCAACCTCTGTTCTCTAATTTTGTTAAATTCGACTAGCCCTTCATCGTTATACACATTTCTGGCAAGCGAATTAACTTGATACAACGATTCGGCCGATGCAAACAAATCCTCGAATCTGTCTTCTTTGTGCTCGACCTTGGCCAATTTGGCCTGGTCGAGCGCATTGTAAGCGATCTTCCTCGGATCATACTGCCTGCTTGGCAGAGTAGCCAGAGTGAGCAAATTCATTTTCCCAGCTTCCTTCTCTGCATGTTTGATATCATGCAAGGTATAAATTCCAATTCGTAAGGGAAACGAGGGCCAAACATGTTTTTTCCCTCTTTTCAGGGTCTGAGTAACCCCATCAGCATTGATTTGATAAGCTACTTCCCTGGCAAGTAACTTATTGGGGATGTAAAGTGGTAGCACATGCGGCCTGGCCTGACTGCCAAAAACTTTGATGTAGGTGAATTTCTCCTCCCCAAACCAGCTTGCTACTGCGGTCAAATCTACCCCTGCTTTCTTAGAAATCTTTGGGGCAGGTTTATCAAAAATGGAATAATGAATTGCCAACATAAAACTATTGCAGATTTGATAAAGATGGTGCTTATAATTAGTCTTCCACAATTTTTGACAATATATGTGAATGGGTGTGGGGTCTTGTGACGTCCACCTCCATTGCAGTACATGAAATTCAGAATTAAAACACAACACATCCATCACATAGGCACTGTAATAGAATGGCAGAATAACCTTTTCTGTGACGCAATAGCTAGACCTGAAATCGAGGATGGCTTTGCCTAACTTGTCGGATAATATAACCGCCCAATCCATAATTTCGCCACTACATGCCGCCTCCATTAAGGGGACCATTTCTATGGTAAAATTGGCAGAGTCATGTAATCCCCATAGCCTACACATCATAATTCCAGCATAGCAGTAAGGAGAACATAGGGAGTCAACTGAGTACTTACCCGAGGTTTCATGCTTGTGTTTCGCTGGATTCTGTCTCTAGCCTCAAATTGGTTCAGACTCGGTCTCGTTCTCTGCTCGAAATTTCTCCAAAAATGCCGCATTATATTTTTTCTCTTCTTCCAGTAGGTGATACATTAGCCTTAGATCTTCGGCTCGAAAAGAACCAAACATCCTCCCGTCCGCAGTGATAAACAATCTATTGATAATTGGGAGCTCTTGGATTGCACACCTTACCACATCCGTGTATGGGAGAATTTTCTCCCGGGCCGCTATTCTGTGCAGAAAGGAGTCGACCAAGTCTTTTAAATTGGCGTCGGATTTACTAGTATTATCGCATGAGATTTCTATCTCGGTCACGTTCGGCTCTTCTGCTTCAATCAAATTATACGTCCCTTGCGAAGTGGTCCTGGTAAGTCCCAAGCACGTTGTATCTGATATAAGCCCTTTGTTCTTACCGCTCGGATCAACATTAGCTTGCCCCACGGCTGGCGAAGCAGTAGGCATTGTGGTCTTCTTGGACTTCTTTCCCATCCCACTTTCTTCTGTCTTTATGGAAGAATCCTGCATAGAGCGAAAGATAGGCATAACACAGGCAACAATAACATGAATTGAACATAATGAAGTATATATATCTGGATGCATTCATAGCAATCAATTGACTTAAGGTGGCCTTGGGATCAAATCCGTGGATAGATCGCAAGCCTTTTGTTATCATTAAATGGTCGTTATGGCCTGTCAATCTCATTAATTCCAGTCGCTTTGATTAATGGCCGAATGATTTATTTGAAGCATGCCTTGGGCGATTTGGCGGTTTGAACGCGGATGAGAGGCTTTTCAAAGGATATTGCCTTAATTACGAATAAATCATATTAAATTGCCATTTATGACTTTTTCTTTGAAAACTGCGCTTTTTTCCCTTTTCGCAATCGGGCATCGGGGAAATGCTAAGTTATTACATTGGTTTCATTTGGAATCCGCGATCGCCGATAGCGATATTGCATTGCGTCGGGAATGGCTAGCAGGGTCATTTAGAATGAGGGCATGGTGAGTCGCCGATCGCCAATAGCGATATCGCATCGCATCGGGCGAGGGGGAGCTTATTTGCACTTTAAGTGTTATCACTGATTGCCGATTGCTGATTGCGATTTCGCATTGCATCAAAGAAAGGGTTGTTACTCTTGTTTCTTTATGCTTTTGCCGATATCCGATAGTGATTTCGCATCGGTGAAAACCAAGATGTCCCTTAAGTTGTGTTTTCTTTGTCATTGCGATATACGATCTTGTGATCGCTTTATCACAATGATAAAGATAAATCGTTTTATGTTGGGGTTTTTTGATTGGTCTTATTAAAAAGGCCTTTTAATAATGTTTTCTTTTATTTGAGCCTTTTTTGAAATATAACTTTAAATTGATACTAATTTGAAACAAAAATTAAAAAAGCGACCCATTTCACATTATATTTTTAGAATAGTAATGATATGAAATGGGGGGTTGTTGTATGGCACAACACCACCCAACTGGGGTAAACATGTAACGAGAAGTTACTATGATATGATTGGACTCCCTATGTGTTAGTTAAGGAAGTGGAATCGATAGAAACACACCATACCAGAAATTTTGCACCTACTACAGGACTATCAAAATGCATCACAGTCATTTCTCATGACTAGTCTATAGGTCCCACTAAATTTTATACCATTAAACCCATGTATGGGGACTTTTCTCCTCATACCTGTGCCTGTGACTCTAGGATTTGTGCCAATCGTCAAGCCCAAAATCTAGGTCACTTCTCAGAAACCCCTGTATCTTTTAGAATCCATAATTTACATGACAACAAGACTTGCAAGCAAAAACTGGCTCTAGGACTAGGCCCGACCATCCCGATTTGGGACTAACATTCTGTCAAACACTTGGCATCAATGCAATCTATAGGACATGAATACAAGACAAATAATAAATGATTGATATCTCATATGATACTTGACAAGAAGGTTCACCACCCTCTTCCTTTAATGTTTTTGACATCAATTAGGTCTTGCATCCATTATCCTTTCAGTTACAAGTAAATACATGAAATAACCATGACTACAACTAGTCATATAACCAAGCTTATAACCAGCATTAAACCATGTAAATAACAATGAGATAACAACCATTAAGGACACATAATAATAAATGCAAATGCAAGAGAAATTATCTTTTATTAAACATAGGCAAGAGCCAAAAAGGTTCGGGACTTCCACGTACCACCCAACCATAAACATGGTTGAACCAAATCTTTATTTCATTCAGTCACCCTCATGCCATATTCCAAGCATGAATATGGGATCTCATGGATAAACCAATCCATAAAAAACCAAGGGAATCCAGAGGTTAAACCACCTCCACCCTCACCAAACTGTGATCTCACGAAAATGGGCACTGAGATCACAAAACCAAATTGAGCTTGGAATGCCTCCTGTCTCCATCACTATACTTGAGGAATTTTCCATCTCCTTTTCTCTCAAGCTTTACCGCAATCCACACTGGATCATTAGGCCCTAAATCGGGACACCATTCTCTTGGATTTACTGCAATCTAGACTAGATCACTAGGACCTAACTACGACTCCACCCTTAGGATTTACCATGTATCTCACCAAAACTAGTCAAGGGATTCCTAGGGCTTTGGGAATTTTCCTGAGACCACCTCTGCCCCAGATTCTGAAACCATCCAGAAATTCCAAAGCTCAAAATCGAGAAAACAATCCCATCACACCATGGCTATCTATAAGAAGGCAAGGCAAGGCTAAAAACCACTGTCATAACTCAAAAAAACCATGCCACCGATAACAAGAGAACCATGCACTAACATGAAAATCCATGCATGTCAAAACTAGCTAGGAAATCACACATGAAATACGTTATCTACAAGTATTCCTAGTGAAGTTACTTGATCCTACTCGTCCTTGCTTGATGTTTCCTTTCCTTTCCTTTCCTCGTCTTTCCTTTTCTTGCTTTTCCCTTCCTTACTCCAAGGCTAGAATGCTCCAGGAAAACTCTAAGTGTCCAAGAGTGAGAGAGAGAGAGAGAGAGAATAATGAGAGAGCTCCAAAACTTAACTGAGCAAAAGCTATGAATTGGTCCTCATAATCCTTTTAATTAATGAGGCTTCTATTTTCTTCATTTTCCATTATTTTCCTCCAATTTCCTCCTCGCATGCAACATGTGACCTTTCACCTTCATTTTCTCCTATTTTCATTTATTTTCATAAATAAATCTGCCAAAATACCTTTTTTCCTTTTTAATGCCTTAGCCATTTCCTTTGCCAATTTCCCTTAGCCATAAACACATCCATTGATGCCCACTATGATATGTTTTCCCAACATTCAAATTGGAATAAGTGTCTCTTAACTGTGGTATTATTTTTCCTTAATTAACTTTTATTACATGAACTTTTAACTAGGGGTTGTTGCACATATACCCTATTTCAGATAGTGAGTGGGTGTCACCCCTTGTGTTAGTTCCCAAGAATAATGGGAAGTGGAGGATTTTTGTTAATTACAGGGAGCTCAACAAGGCCACAAAAAAGGACCATTTTCCATTTCTCTCCATTGACCAAGTTCTACATGGCCTTGCAGGGAAGAAATTATTCTCCTTCTTGGATGGATTTAGTGGATACATTAAAATCGAGATCAGCCCTGAAGACCAAGACAAGACCACATTCACATGTCCTTGGGGTACCTTGCTTATAAAGTCCTTCCATTTGGTTTGTGTAATTCCCCTACTACTTTCAAAGGAAAATTTTGGTATTTTTCCTGAATTGGCTCATGATTCTGTGAAAATCTACATGGATGATTTCACTCCTTATGGATGTGACTTCCATGAAGCTATCTCCAATATGTGAAAGGTTTTGAAAAAATGCATTGAAATTAATCTCACTTAAGCCCTGATAAATGTAAGTTATTCATGAATGATGGGACTGCCCTTGGCCATTCCATCTCCAAGGAAGGGATACATGTGGATCCAAACTAAATTTCTATCATCAAAAGGGTCCCTACCCCTCAGTAGCAAAGGGATGTTAGGAGCTTCTTGGGACTAGCAGGGTATTATAGGAGATTCATCAAGGAATTTAGTAAAGTGGACTCACCTTTTTTTGGTTTACTGACCAAATATGTAGATTTATGTTAGACCAATAGTTGTCAAGAGGCCCTTGAATTGTTGAAAGAAAAGTTGACTACTGCACCCATCCTAAGAGGTCCCAACTAGGAATTTCCTTTCCATATCCATACTAATGCATCATAAAAAGTTGTGGGGGGAGCCTTGGGACAAGTATAGGATAAGTTGTCTTATACCATTTACTTCATTGGTAAGAAGTTGTCTAAAGTTGAGTTGAATTACACTATCACTGAAAAATAGCTCTTAGTTGTAGTACATTCTTTAGACAAATTTAGGCACTATATCACTAGTTACCAAAATTTTGTTCATATTTATCATGCAACTATTAAATATTTGATGAACAAGCATGATATTAATGCTATGGTAATTAGGTGGCTGTTATTTTTACAATAGTTTGATTTGAATATCATTGACAAACTAGGAAAAGAAAATGTGGCTGCAATTTTTTTTTCCATGTTAACATTGTCTGCAGGCAATGAAGAGATCGTGGATGATCAACTTCTAGATGAACACTTATTTTCTATATTGGTGCTTTCTCCCTAGTTTGTTGACATATCAAACTACTTGATAGTTGGGAGGTTCCCTCCTAATATATCACTGAGGGAGAAAAGAAAGATTGTAAGGAAAAACTCTCCTTTCACTTGGATTGGGGGAAATCTCTTTAGATTGGGACCAAATCAAATCTGGAGGAGATGTGTAAGAGAGTGGAGATCTTTGACATCCTCTTAACATGTCATGATGGTCCTTGTGGAGATTATTTTGCTACAAAAAGGACAACCTTTAAAGTTTTACAGGATGGTTACTATTGGCCCACCTTACATCAAGATGAAAGGAGATATACCACTAGATGTGATCAGTGCCAAAGAATGGGAAAACCCATACCTAGGGATGAAATTCCCCTACAACCTCAAGTGACCTTACAGCCATTTGACAAGTGGGGCATGGATTTCATTGGGCCAATTGATCCACCGCCAAGGAAGAAAAAGTACATCATTGTGTGCATTGATTACTTAACAAAGTGAGTTGAGACAAAGGTAGTCAAAGAAGCAATTGAGCATAAAATGGAAGTATTTTTAAGATATAGCATCTTCTATAAGTTCGGGTATCTAAGTGAGGTAGTCACTAATCAAGGAGCACAATTCACATCCAATTTGATTAAGGATATCATGAGGCATCACCATATCAAGCACAAGACATCCATTGCCTATCATCCTTAACCAAATGGGAAAATATAGGTCCCAAATAGACCCCTCGAGAGTATCCTCACCAAGTTTGTTAGTAGAAGCAAGAAATATTGGACAGAGAAACTCATAGAGGCCACTTGGGCCTACAGTACCACTTTGAAAACCACCACCGGATTCACTCCATATGATTTATTTTATGGGAATAAAGCTCTGCTTTATATTGAGTTTGAAGATAACACTTTAAGAATGTAAGATTAGTTGGAATTAGATGTCACCACAACACAACAAGAAAGTATGCTCTCTAAATGGTTTAGATGAGTTCAAAATGCAAGCTCTCTTACATACTAAAGTCATATAGCTGCAAAGGAAGTTATGGCATGACAAGCTATCAAGGAAAAGACTTTTGAAGAAGGAGACCGGGCCCTGTTATATGATTCTATGTTTAAATATTTTAAATGGAAGTTAATGAAAAGATGGTTGGTCCCATACCTAGTGGAAAAGTGTCATGAAAATGGATATTTCTAGATCAAAATCATTGATGAGGAAGGTATCCCATTGCTTTCAAATTGTTACAGGTTGAAGTTATATAGAAGACCTTTATCCAAGGAGTAATTTATCTGTTTAGTTAGCAAGGAATTTAATGTGACTGGGAGTGTCATAGCTTTCAGTTCACAAAACTCTTAGAAAAAAAAAGAAAAAGAAAAAAAGAAAAAAAAAGAGAGGCCTAGATGAAAACCTTTATGAGGCATCTGAGGCCAACTCCTAGGTTGAAAACCTCTTCGAGGTATCCAATGAGTAAAAAAAAAAGAGAGAAAAAATAATAAATATCCCTCTTTGGAAACCTCCCTTGAGGAACCTAGGTATGCATGTAGGTTGAAAACCTCATCTAAGGCAGCCTGTGTGTCTCAATAAAAAAAAATGAAAAATAAAAAGAGAAAAGAAAAGAGAAAAAGGAAGGAACTTTTATCCCATTTGCTAACATTTCTTTTGTTTTGCAAAATTGTAGACAATGGAAGATTTCATGGTTATAGGCCAAGACCTAAAGGATTCCATCCATTCCTCTATCCATACACCCCATATCCATCCTCTCCATTCATATTACTATATCTCTCCACCATCCCATCATCAAGAAATCCAAAATTCACCTCCTCTCTGTGATGCTACAAGAAGGACATATGTTGCTACAGGAAGGTCATGCAATGCGACGAGATGATCCTATTGAGCTATAGTGGGGTGATCGGAGTAGGAAAACGATTAAAAATACCATCTTGACTCTGAGAAATTGTAAATAGGGTCCTCTTGTGACTTTTCCATCACTCATCCACCATCCATCCACTCATTTCACCAAAAGTTTTCTCAAACTCCTCCACTTTGTCCTACTTAAAAAAACAAAGAAGCTAACATTTTCTATCTCTATAGTGCCTACACTACTCCATGATTTTAACCCTATCCTCATCACTCATCATGATCTCCCTCATCTCCCTCATTCCAACTGAAGAATTAAAAGGGAGAGCAAGGGACTTCTATAGGAAGAAACTCATCATGTAGCATCCTGTATGGTCACAAAACAAACAATGATATTATGTTTTTTTCACCGTTAGAAGGCATGATGAAGCTTGGTTTGCAGCCATGAAGAGATATCACATTCTCAGGGAGGCTTTCCACCAGCAACAACATCTTGGATATTAGAAGAAGCCCTTGAAAACACACAACAACAACAACAATCAAGGTAGCATAAAAAATGAAGACATGCACAGGAAATAAGTCAAAGAGGCCAACTCACTTTTTCATAATGATGTATGGTCCATATCCAACATGCAACCTTGTGCAGCAAGTCGATCCATAGGTAGGATCAGGTATTGTGACCCTAACCTCCTCCCTCTACATAAAAATGATAAAAATGTGTTTTAAGTGAGAAAAGGTGTTTTAATAGGTTGGAGGTGGCCAGTAAACTTGGCCACCTTTGAATAACCAAATCAAGTGTGAGTTAAGTCACCCATGAAACGTGGAAATGTCAACTCATAAAAAACTGGCGTCCTCGAAGAGTGGGGCAATAGTCCCAAGGAGGGAGAGATGATTACAGTTAGTGGGGACAAGGGTCGAAAAGAAGAAACTCGTGTTAATTCCAAGTCACCACATCAATCCAATATTTTAACCAAAAAGGGATATTATGTGTTGGATTGACTCCATTTACACCATCACACATTCCAAAAACTGGTGGAAGAAGCACGAGCTAGTGCATCAAGTAGCTAGAGTGCCATGGAGTAGTTTCGAACCCTACCTACACAGTGCTATAGGAGAAAGCTACAGGTAGGCCTGCAATTGCTACAGGAGGGCCGAAAGGAGCTACATGAGGAATTTAGAGGATAAAAAGGAGTCACAATGGCTCCATACTATCTCAAAAATTTCAGGCACACCAAGAATTGCGCTGATAAGAAGTAAGTGACACCCTCCTTCTTTGTTTCTACACCCAATTTCATGAACAATATGCTTGAAAATAAAATCATATAGGAGTCAATTGATCAATAGGGGATCCTTTCTGAGGTTGTTGTGGTTAATATAAAAGAAATAGCTTGGTGAATAGAAATTTTAGCACCCTTCTTCCTCATTATCACCCAACACTGTGCCATTGTTTCACCATTGAGACTACTTGAATTTTTGAAATTCCACATCTACATAACATCAAGAAGTAATAGAGAAGAAATGGGGGGAGGATTTAATAGAAGGGGACCCTCAGACACTAGGAGGATTCACCAACACCCTCCTGTAGTTGACATCTTCATAAACCACTAGTGGTTGGGCTTCTTTGAGCTACTAAAGGGGTATGATAATGACCTTTCCCATGAATTTGCCACAGCATTGCACTTTCAAGGGGAAGACAATGCCACAAATGTTGTTAGAGAGTTGGCCATTTCTCTTACTCCATAAACTATCCACAGGGTAACCACCTTGCCTCTAGGAATGAGATGGAGAAAATAAGACAAGCAAGTGTCACAATTAGAAAAAACTTCTTCCTTTCAAAAGAGAAGCCAGTAGAAGATAAGAATGGAGTGAGGAGAGAAAGTTTTCCATGCCCTTGGGATGAGGTAGCCTACCATATCCTTCAATACATATCTTGTGAAGGGAGATTAAATGTACTTTATGCCTACCACCTTAGGTTTCTCCAAGAGCTGAGATCCAAGGAAAAATTATCCCTTTCTCAAAGAATTAGTGTCTGTAATTTTCCTTTGTAGTCAATCATGGAGATGAAGCAGAAGGTAAGGGAAGGAAAACATAAGCATTTAGATCACCATGGCCTCATCAAATTTATAGTGATAGATGTTATGAACCATTTGAGAATCCTTGTCCTATAAAAATTTTTTTTAGACATGGATAGGGATACTTTCATAGAAACACAAGCCCTCACACTAGGATAAACCTCACCCTCTAGTGTTGTAGGAAGAGAGGGAAAAATAGAGGAAGAAGAAGGGGAAATGATGGAAGAGGAAGAGGAAGCAAGAAAAAAAGAAGAAGAAACAAAGGCATAATAGAAGGAGACATAAGAGATAGAGGAAGGAGAAGAGAAGGAGAAGAAAGGAGAAGAAAGAATAAGCCCTGAGAAGACTTCTCCACCCTAAGGAACAAAAGTGACTGAATAGGAAGTGACCACAACCTTAGCTACATTGGGCACTCTTGTCAAGCCAAAAAGGAAGCACTCAAGACCAAGTCAAATGTATTTCAAAACTAGGAAGAGCACTAGAATTAGACAAGGAAAGCCACAAACTCCTACAAGGGTGCCTATAATTATTGATGAGTCACCAAGAAAACATGAAGAAATAAGACCTAGTGAGGGAAAAATTAAGGAGGTCACTCCTCCTAGAACTAAAAACAAGTCACCCATAGCACCTGTGAGTAAGCCTACCACTAGGTATGTCACCTTCAATAAGCCAAGTACACAATCTTCATTTGAGGAAAAGGAAATGGAGAAGCTACAGGAGAGACAGGGTTTGCTATAGGACGGGCACAATTTTCTATAGGAAAAACATGGCAAGCTACAAGAGCCCAAGAAATATTCACAAGAGTTATCCACCACATCAAAAACTATTGGAAAATACCTACAAGAGCTCCCAGAACCTAGCCCACAACCTAGATTGAGATCCTATTATAAATTCATTAAAGGCGGGAGGATTATCCCTAAAAGAATTGTAGTCCCACTCCTTTATGAGTGAGAGATAGAAAGAGGTAGAACCCACAAGTGGATATTGAATTATAAATTTAAGAAGGTAGAGGATGTGCGCCTCATGGAATAAAATGTCATTGAAATGAGAAAAGAATTAAGTGAGATGAGAATGAGAGAGTCTATAATGAAGGAGCAGATATAGGCATAAAATATGTGGTTGAGAGAGAGGCTACAAGATGCATAAACACAACTTTCCACCATGGAAAATCTCTCCATGGAAGCATTGTAATGCAAACATCCATCAAATTCTTATGCCCTCTTTCACAAAGAATGATGGTTGAAATTCCAAATCAAAACCTTGGGATAAAATGGATCTATGCCCTTTCAGGATTACAAACAGTTCATTGAATTTTGTAGCCAAGCTGACATGGAAGACAAAGCGAAATTGGATGAGTTTTACATGCACAACCTCACTTGGACAAATATGAATTTTTGGGATCCTAATGCAATATTTGGAGATATGCAGTTGATGGCCTTAACATCTTGGATGACTCATGAGGAGACAAGAGTTGAGGAAGTGAAAAGGATAATGAAAAAGGAATAAAAGGAACCAATGTATATCAACGAAGAGCTAGTGATCCCAAGGGTTGTCATTAGCAATAATGACCTCATCTCCAATGATGTTGCTTTAGCACCTAAATACCTTCCCACCCAGGAGCAAGCCATTCTACACTTTAAATACACATTTAGGTTATTGGGAAAAAAAAAGTATGCAAGCTTTCAAGAGGAGATCGCATGCCTTACCCCAGAATCTACAGATCAAAGAATATCACTCTCCTAAAACGATAAGGAATGCCTTGGAGAGAAAACCATTATACAAGAGGATCATGCAGAGGATGAAAGTTAGGTGGATAGGACTCAAGCTTAGTCCACACTTGCTACTAGGCTTACAAGAAGAAATAGATGAAGTGGAGAGGAGAAGGAATAGACAAAAATAGACAAAAATGCAGGTTTTAACCCCCAAGAGGGAAAACCATTTGAGGAGCCTTAGGATCTTAGGGAGGCCACCAGGGCCATGAAATAACTGCACATGGATGACTAAGTTTCTTAGAGGATGAGAAACACTTTCAGCAGGGGGATGATGATGAGTCCTATCAATAGGTACATTTTGAAGATTAATATGCTATCCTCCAACCTGAAAACTATCCTTCTCTTCATTAATTCATATTTCTTGTTATATTATGCTTAGTAAGAGAAAGAAAAGGTGTTTGTCATAGTATGTGGCTTAATGTGGTCTAATTGCAGGAAAATGAAGCATTTTTAGGCTATTACTATGTAGGGGCTCAATGGAGACAACTAGGAGAGAATCTAGGGGGGTTGTCCACCTCCTTATCTCCCTAAGCTTAGTTTGGGATCACCATATCCTCTCTCACCAGTTTGATTTCATTAGCATCCAAGTGACTCCTAGTCCAATTGAAGCTCAGGGAGGAAAAGATCCACAATTTTGGAGATCAAGGAGGAAACCATTCCTATTTTCAAAGGAGTTGCTTCAGCTGCCCTTTTGTATAAATAAACTAGAGGAAGGGATCATAAGGATTTAATTTTTTTGTGAACATAGGTTTTGCTATTGAGATCCAAGCATTGGAATTGTTAATTTAATTTTTTATTTGATGTATTAGACCCGTACCTTTTGATAATGAGAAATTAGATTTTAAGCTGCATATGTGTTAGTTTCAGAGGGTTGAGACCCTTGGGTTTGGGCCCAACCTAGAGGCTTTGGTCCCTCTTCTTACAATTGTTTTCTTCTTGATTCCAAGCAGTTCAGAGTTTCTTTGATTTTAGTAGAAGTTAATCCCTAAAATCATGTGGTTGTGTTACACAATATTTTGTCACACTTACCGTCCCATACCCTGAAGCATCAAAATCACAAAAACTGTCGAAGTGTAATCACCATGAAACGCATACAAAAACATCCCTAAAGAATAGAAGAAGAGATGACCAGAGAGAATTCTTGAGAAATTTTCCTGAAACCCTAGTTCCTAGGATCAACATGCTTTGCACCACTACTGGCCAGTGCTGATGGATTGATGCAACATTTTGACCTATCGCTACTACATCAAATTTTGATATGAAAACCTGCACTGAACCTGTTATGGCAGTCTTTCCTAAAGTGGAGGAGAAAATTCACCTACTAGAATCTTCGAGAACATTAAGCTGGATGTTATTGGATAGAGATATGGTCGAGATCTCCCATTTTGAGTCCTTGATCCTACATTTTGGGATATTCCCCTTGACATGTGGACCTTCCTCCATATTTTTTGGATCTCTAACTTCCTCTCCCTTCCTATAAATCAAGTCCCTTCCATCCCAAAATGGTTGGTCACTGCTTGGTTGCATTCATATCCTGAAACTATTCCCAAATGCTGCCCATCTAACTAAGGAGAAGGAGTGCTTGAATGGTCTTGGCATGGACTTGGAATTCACTACAAAGGAGGTCTCCAACATCAAG
Source organism: Pinus taeda (assembly GCA_000404065.3). Classification (NCBI taxonomy): domain Eukaryota; kingdom Viridiplantae; phylum Streptophyta; class Pinopsida; order Pinales; family Pinaceae; genus Pinus; species Pinus taeda. The sequence goes on from APFE030258204.1 coordinate 127,433, forward strand.
GCAATGATTGTATGCTTCCCTTTTTATTCATTGATAAAGACATTTGGTGTTTACTTTCCATTTATTTAGCATGATGCTCCTTGATCTGTCATGTAGTTTATGTTTGAATTATACTATGTATGCCCTTGTATCTATTGTTCTCTTTTGATATCTCTTGCAAGTATTTGAATGTAAGGAACAACGAGGAGTGAGCCTGGAAGCTAAGGGATTGAGATCATCATCAAAATTTGAGTACTTAGCATCAGAGTGAGGTAGGTTTCTCTCTCTCACCTTTCATTTTTCAACATAAACTAGGAAAGAATGCACTAATTTGTTTGGTTTGTTGCTATATCCTCTCAAAGGACTAGAGAGGTTGCTTCTGTCCGCAGAAGGGATTGTCTTCACAAAATCCTCTGCGCCAGTTATTTATGGCCTTAAATCTTCAAAGATTGCATTTTAGCAATCCAAAAATGTCATGCCTTCCATATTTATAACCGCAAATAGTGTGCCCCACCCGCTCCCTTGCACCCAGTCATTATCGTCAAACCCTTTGCAAAATTGGGTATTGAATTCATGACATGCAACCTCGCTTGGCTGGGGGGCATGGCTATATCATGTTGTCATCGATTATTTCACTAAATGGACCAAGGTGATGCCTACATATGATGTTGATGGTATAACTATGGTTTAATTCCATTTAACCACATCATAGCCCGATTTGGTGTCCCTCAAGCTATTGTCACCAACCATGGCTCTCATTTTTGAAATTGTATGATGAAAAATATTTCTACTCAGTTGGGACTTTGTCATGACAACTGAACTCCTTACTATCCACATGCCAATGGCTAATTTGAGGCAGTCAACAAAGTCTTGGTTACAATTCTTCAATGAACTATTGGGATGCATAAACAAAATTGGCACATTATGCTATTTTAGCTCTATGGGCATACTGAACCGCAACTAAGACAATAATTGGATTCACACCCTTTCCATTGGTGTATGATATAGAGGCAACCCTTTCAATTGAATGTGATATTCCTTCATTAAAACTAGTTGTAAAATTACTCCCTGACACTTCATCGGAGGAGGAATAATTAATTTACCTTGAAAGGCTTGATGAAACTCATCATATTGCTACATTAGTTATTGAAGCTAAAAAAAAATGAGTTAAAGAACAATATGATAAAATTGTTACTCTTCGTGTTTTTGTTGAAGGTGACTTCGTCCTATTATATGATCAAGCCAATGTTAAATTGGGAGCTAGGAAATTTGAACCAATGTGGCATGGACCTTACATTGTTAAACTAGTATTACATAAACGTGCCTATGAGTTGGTTGATTATAAGGGAAATCTGTTGGATGAGCCCTAAAACGGGCTTTAAGTCAAAAAGTATTATGCGTAATTTTGTGTAAATACTTTGTACATTAGTGTGATTCATTAGTGTGAATTTGGTTTGGTGTGTTTGTTTGCTTTTGTAAATGTGGTTTCCTCTCCTTACAGCATGTTCTACTTGGTTTGCGGATGCCATTGAACCTTTATATCGGTTTCACTAATGACGCTTGTCATATTACACAGAATCTATCTTCCGCCACATGGGAAATATATGACCCTAATGGTGAGTTAGTGAATTTACAAGGCATATAGTTAGGTCGTACCACTAATAACATTGCATAATATAGTGCAGTTGTCGAGCTTTTGTCAGAAGCCATTACTCTTGGCATTAGAGAGTTAGTCGTTAATATCGATTCATAGCTCATTGTACTACAACTTAACAAACAATATCCAGTTAGAAACCCTCAAATTTTGAGAATGTATTTGCAAGTTCGTCTCTTGGAACAAGACTTATGATTATGTATATTACATCAAAATATCAAAATTTGAGACACATGGCTTCTCGAGCCTACATAAGTTCATAGAAGTGAAAACTGGAGATGGTTATTCACCAACGTAGTGCTCATGGTAGCACGAAACAACTCTAATGATTGATTCAGCAACCGACATACTCTGGCAGACACCCCTACAGTATGCCTCGATATCGCAGTGAAACCTCATCAATAGATGCATATTCTCGAATGCTTCTTTTCAAAGTTTCCAGGTTGCATTCCACCTCTATGACTGGGTCATCTCCCTCCTCATATGGAACATCCTCTATCTGTTGTGCCACTTGCTTGGCTATTAGAGAAACCCTTGCAGGTATCTCTAGTCCAACATCTGCAAAATATGACAAGTATCAAATCTTAGTACACATGAAAAAAAACTTTAAAAACTTTAAAAAATAGTTTTTACCTGCATCGGTCCACTACGTACTAGGTGGAAGAGGAAGGTCCAGATCTCCCCAGAAATCTGTGCCAATGTATGGCCAATCATCTACCATGATTATCTGTTGTCGCAGCCATCCAAAAAATGTTGGAGGAAATGATATTTGTTGACCACCTCCATGTCGAGGGATCATCTCACCCCATCTCAGTAATCGTGGATCCCTGGGTGCTGGGGCATCCACTTCTATCCATTGATATCTAAACAATGGTACACGTTCCAAGAAGAATGTCGCCAAGATAGATCCATATCCTAACTGTTTCAACTTACCTGTCTTTCATTTTGTGGCTCTTCATGTTGACCAACAATCCTTCACACCAGTTAAAAACTGTGGGACCTAGACAATCTATGGCATATTGCAAATGAGATTTAGTCACTTCATGCAAGGCCTAAGCTGTAGATATTCAAGCCATGGTATGAAGAGTTTTTCTTAGCGGGATATTTGTGACAGTTTTTATGCCTATCTTCCACCTTTGAGTTTTCTGTGTGCCTGTGCAATGTCTCGCGATCAACATATATGTACTCTCCCCTCCAATACGAGAATCAGACAGCTGAATCCGTTGTCCCCTTTTGGATAAACCCGTAATGAAATATATTTATATGATATCTATCTCAAGTTATTGGTCCCCAATCATAAACAGTTGGTAGTCTACATCCCACCAACTGACCAAATGCTGCAGTAACTTAACCTAGCTCTTAATCCCAGGAATACAGAAGAATTTTAGTAAACCACATGCCTGAAGGGCCGCTATGCAATTTGGGTCTTGGGTTGCCTAGTGATATTCTACTTCATGTCCTCTCTCCTTCAATTTTATCACCATTTTTTGATGACTAACCTATGGAACATCGATAAACCAAGTTTTCATGAGCATCTATGGAAAAAAAATAAAAAATAAAAAATAAAAAATAAAATAAAATCATTGAAAATGGAGGATTTAAAAAAAAAATTGACTCTGCACCAGCATGTCTGTTTCTATATTTTTCCACGCTTCTAGGGCGCTGACACAATTGATTATATGTGAGCAGGGTGGGTCCGATGGATAAAACTTGCGCTAATCGCTCTTGACACAAATTTTTTCCAAGCCCTCATTAATGCCTATCCTATGGATGAAAACACCTAAACTCATAATCAAAATGAAGAGAAGGGACAAATCTCTTACCTGCAGCAAGAAATTCGATGAATGATGTCCTAAATTGGTTACTCTCCTTGCCTGAAGATCAGGATAAAATGGGTAAAAAGTGTTTTCTGAATTATTGAATGTCAAATGGTTAAAATGTTTTTACTTTTTGAGTTTTATAAGTTTTTAAAGATGTTTTTACCAAATTAGGGCACATTTTACTTATATTTTAATATTTTCCCTCGAAATGGGTAATATGTGTTTCACTTGTGCAATAACAAGTCATGGATACATGGTGACATTGATTAATTTTAACTGAATCAACAAGTTTTACTTTATCACTTTTTAGGACTCGTAAAAATAAACGAAAAAGGAACCCCCTTGAGTCATCTTTAAGCTTTTTTCTGACTCTCGAAATATGAAAATATTTTTGAGTACTTGTAATTTCGAACTCATTAAAGTAAATGAAATGACATCTACTCAGTTTAAGTTTAACCCTTTTCTGGACTGAGATTGACTATTGTACGAAAAATGAATACCTTAGTCACACATGGCTAAGAGGTTCTTTTGGATATGATTTTCTAACTTTTCAGATCCAAGAGACTATTTACAAAAGTAAACCTTTGGAGTTTCCTTTTTGCCTCTTTTTCAAACTCTCTAAACATGAAAAAGTTGTGAAGTTACCCCTTCGTCGGACTCGTAAAACTTAAACGACATAGGACTTGTCACCATGATGATACCAAGTTTCTCCTTCCTAAGACTCGTTAAAATTACTAGGATGGATTCATCTTAAGGATGAAATTATACGACAAGTATATGTTATCCTCTTCAAGCTTACAATAAAAAATAATGGAGTACTCACTAGAAATGGTGGGGGAAAAGGAAGGTGAACACATCTTACATTTTGTGTAAAGGAAACGTGTCTCTCTTGGACATGACACTTATCTATTGCTCGTGTCAATTTTGGGTTATCCTCACTTCATCACTTTCTCTCTTGGGTTTTTGGAACCCATTTTTCCTCTCATCTGATTATACTGCATTGTCATCATGACCTTCGATCCTATGATGAGTTAAATGTTTCCAAACTCTGGAGTCGGGTCACCGATATGTTGAAGAGAAGTCCCATCTACAATTTTTTACCACTTATACATTGTTTGACCTTTCTGCCACAACCCTTAATCAAACTTACCTACTCTACTACATCTTTTGTTTTGTGTCGATGATGTGGGATACATTATGGTGCTCCTTCAATGGATCAATTCCTATCGACTTCAACTCATTATCCAGGAAGATGATCTAGAAACTCCCTTCCAATACTTTGGAGCTTGCATGCCTCAATGGCAAGTTCTTTGCATTCACTGATCGATTTACAGCATTGGCCTTCGATCGAATGATTTTGCATGTGTTCGAATTCAGATTCATTATTCACACTCATGGATTGTGTTGTTGTACATTTAGAACTATTTTCATTATTGATGGTTTCTCTCGTGCCTATTAATTGTTTACATCATTGACTAGTAATCAGGTGGTTTTCTATCATGTTCGACTTCAACACATCTATTCACATGGTAGAATTCATACATTGATAAGATCAAGACAGAGATGAAGACCCTGGATTTCATCTGATAAATCCAGGTTACATGGAGTTATGAGTTATTCATGATTGTACACATGTTTCCCTATATACGGATGGTTGCAACCATACATTGGGTCCATATATGTGATCCTTTCTATTTGGATGGCTACATCCATGCCATGGATCCATAGACATGATCTCTTTTATTCTGATGGCTTCGTCCATGCTGTGGATTCATGTATTGTTAGATGCCTATTCAGATATGTATCATTAGGCATCTTTATATCAGAGATGTTAGCTATATATATTGTATCATGCTTGATTTGTAGGTCTCTTGATGGTACCTTTCTGAGTCCTTACCTTGACTTGTAAAGCATTTCACCCATCACTCCTCATTCTGCCTTCATGCTTTAGGGGGAACTTATTACACAATATTTTGTCACACTTCCCATCCCATATCTTGAAGTGTCAAACTAAAAATAATTTTCAAAGTGTAATAACCATGAAACACATATAGAAGCATCCCTGAAGAATAGAAGAAGAGCTTCCCTCAAAGAATTCTGGAGAAATTTTCCTGAAACCATAGTTTTTAGGATCAGCGTGCTTTGCACCAATGCTGGCCTATGCTGATGGCTTGTTGCAGCTTGTTGACCTAGCTTTGTTAGCGCAAATTTTTATATGAAAACCCACACTAAATCTCTTCTGGCAGTCTTTCCTAAAGTGGAGGAGAAACTTCATTTGCTAGAATCTTTGACAACAACTAGTTGGATGTTTTTGGGTAGAGATATGGACGAGCTCTCCCATTTTGATTCCTTGATCCTCCCTTTATGGATCTTCCCCTTGAGATGTGGACCATCCTCCCTCTTTTTTGGATCCTTAACTCTCTCTTCCTTCCTATAAATCAAGTCCCTTCCATCCCAAAATGGCCAGTCGTTGCTTGGTTACATTACTATGCTGAAACTATGCTTAAATGCTACCCATCTAACTAAGGAGGAGGAATTCTTGAATGGTCTTGTGTTGGACTTGGAAATACAATACAAAGGAGGTATCCAACATCAAGGAAGTGGTTGTATGCTTCCCTTTTTGATTCATTAATAAATACATCTAGTGTTTACTTTCCATAAATGTATAAACCTTTATTCATTTAGCATGATGCTCCTTGATTTGTCATGTAGTTTATGTTTGAATCATACTATGTATCCTCTTGTATCTCTTGTTTTCTTTTTCTCTCTCTTGCAGGTATTCAGACACAAGGAATAATGAGGAGCAAGCCTCAAAGCTAAGGGATCAAGATCATCATCAAAAGTTGAGTGCTTAGCATCAGAGTGACATAGGTTTCTCTCTCTCACTTTGCATTTTTCAACATAAACTAGGAAAACCTACACTAGTTTGTCTGGTTTGTTGCTAAATCCTCTCATAGGACTAGAGAGTTCACATTTTTCCACAGGAAGGATTCTCTTCACAAGAGGTTGCAGTCTTTACGTCACCTCTCTTGTGTGAGAATGAGTGGAAGGTCTCACAAACACATCCCACAAATCTTGTGTTTATGATTTCTTGGAAATCGATTAGTGTTGGTTGCCATGTTATACATTTACTTTCTATAGCTTAGAAGTTATTTAAGTGATTATATCAGTGGTTTGCATGAATTAGACATCATTTAAATTCAACTCATATTTTCCATCATAAGTTATTTCAATTTGTAAATGATATATGGATGCATGCATATGATTTATTGTAGGTCTAATTGATTTGCAGGGAAGGGCACCTTCATCAGTTCCATCCTAACTTCTCCTCCCACCTTCGAGCTTTGTCCCAAGAAAACTAATTTTTATAAGTTATTATGTCTATGTCACCAAGAGCACTCATCCTATTGCAAGATAGGCCTCTAAGAGGCACTGAGCTTGGATTGTTGGGTTGTGTTATATTCTTTCCACGACTAGTCCACGTAGTTAACTGGGGAGTTAGAAGGGGGGTAGATTTCCCCCTTCATTGCGTCGATTGCATAGCAGGAGGAGTCACAGGGGGTTTGAGGGGTGCAAGTAACCCCACTCTATGGGGTTTGGGGCAGCACCCCAGAAAATTTTGGTTTTGGACCCTATGTTAGGTTGGGCAGACCTACTTATGGTTTTGTGCATGATTTTCGCACATGGTTTTGGATGCAATGGTTTTTGGTCCATGGTTTTGGATGTGATGGTTTTCGGTCCATGGTATTGGATGATTCAATATGTATAAATATGTATTGTAACATTGAAGGGAACATAATGAAAAATCAAGTGTGTAGTCCTGGTTTTGGGATCCAGGGGAAAATATTTGTATATATGTGTTTATGTGTTATGCTCTCTCATTGTTTATTTTTTGTGTTTTAGAATTCATATGCAAGTAATTTTGTACGGGGTTAAAACAAACATTTGGTATCAGAGTTGTTTTGGCTTCAAGGGGATGCCTTTGCTGATGAGTGGTTTCGCTCGAGCCTATGGTAGACCTCGTTCAGTGGGAGATCTGCGGGATCGATTCTGGTGGTGAAAGAAGATGGCGAGCAGTGGAAAGATAGAGATTAAGAAATTTAATGGTTAAAGTTTTGAGTTGTGGAAACTCAAGATGGAGGATCTGTTGGTAGATAAAGATCAGTGGATCATGGTAGATCTGGGTACTAAACCAATAGGAGTGTCTGATGAAGAATGGAAGAAGTTGGATCAGAAGGCAAATAGCACAATACGGTTGTGTGTCTCAGATTCAGTATTGATGAATGCATCAGGGGAAGCTACGGTGAAGGATTTGTGGGAAATGTTAGGGACTTTGTACCAATCTAAGTCTTTGGTGAATAAACTATTCCCACATAAAAATCTGTATAACCTGAGGATGAAAGATGGAGACTCGGTGACAGAGCATCTGAATGCGTTTAATATTATGGTAAGTCAGTTATCATCTATTGATATCAACATTTTAGATGAAGATAAGTGCATTAGTTTGTTGTGTTCTCCACCAGATTCATGGGATATTCTGGTTATTGAAATAGGTAGCAATGCAACTTCCTTACAGTTTGATGAGATAGTCTCATCCTTGCTGACGGAGGAGATGAGATGGAAAAATATGGAGAGCTAGAATGGTGACGCCTTGTATGTACGAGGATAGTCCCAGAATAGAAACAAAAATAAGTCATCGAGTGGGAGATCTAAATCTCCAGGAAAACCTATAAAGGTGGTGTGCTGGAAATGCAGAAAGGAAGGGCATTACAAAAGGGACTGTATATCTAAAGCTCCTGACAAAGGAAAGGGATTTGATGATGCTCCTTCTGCAGAGGCAAAAACCACCTCAGATGAAGGTGGGGATGTGTACTTGGCTTCTTCAAGTACACATGTAGATCATGAGGCATGGTTGATTGACACAGGTGCATCCTTTCACTTCACTCCCCATAGAGAGTGGTTCTATGAGTATGAGAAATATGATGGTGGTGATGTCTTCTTAGGGGATGATAGGAAGGCTATAATTGTTGGCCATGAAAAGGTAACGTTGAAGTTGCAAGGTGAAAGGGTTAGAACACTTCCAAGTGTTCATATTCCTGCATTGGCCAGAAATTTGATTTCTGTAAGCAAGTTGGATGATGCAGGTGTAAAAACAATTTTTGAGAAGGATACCTGCAAGATGGTTCGGGGAGCACTGGTATTGATGCAGGGAGTTCAGATTGGAACTCTATACAAGCTTCAAGGTAGCACTATTGTTGATGGGTGAAATAGTTTTGTGGTTCCTGAAAGTGGAGCATAAAATCTAGTGGTCTCTGGAGAGAAGACCATGTTGTGGCATCAAAGGCTTGGCCATATTGGAGAGAAGGGCCTTTGAATACTTCATGGTAAAGGTATGGTAGAAGGTATGAGTAATAGCTCTCTAGATTTTGATTTATGTGAAAATTGTGTATATTGGAAGTAGAATCAGGTGAGTTTTCCCTCTGGTGGTAAGAGGGTGAAACATATATTAGAGCTTGTGCATAGTAATGTGTTTGGACCTATGAAGTTTCCATCACTGGGTAAGTCTGTGTACTATGTATCATTATAGATGACTTCTCAAGGAATACATGGATATATTTCCTTAAGAAGGAATCTGAAGTCTTTTAAGGTTTAAAGAATTTAAGGGTCCGGTGGAAAACCAGACAAAGAAGAAGATAAAGGTGCTAAGGACAGATAATGGTGGAGAGCTTCGGAGTAAGGAATTTGAAGAATTTTGTAAGAAGTGTGGTATAGCATGGCAAAAGACTACTCCATATACACCTCAGAAAAATGGAGTTGTAGAAAGAATGAACAAGGCGTTGATGGAAAGGGCAAGAAGCATGCTCAGTGGTGGTGGGTTAGGACAAGAATTCTGGGCAAAGGCAGTGGAGACAACATGTTACTTGGTCAATAGATCACCTTCATTAGCATTGGAGGATAAGACTCCACAAGAGGTATGGACTGGTAAGTAACCCTCTCTTTCACATCTGAGGGTATTTGGATGTGATGCATATGTACATGTTCCAAAGGAGAAATGAACCAAGTTGGATAGTAAATCTAAAGAGTGCATCTTTATTGGGTATAAGGATGGTTTAAAGGGTTATAAGCTTTGAAACCAAGTAACAAGGAAGGTTGTGTACAACTGATATGTGGTGTTTAGAGAGGTGAGAGATGTTATTAAACATGAATTCCAACCAAAGGAACCTGAGAAGATAGAGTTTGAGCTAAAGGAGGAAGAATCAGACTCTAAAACAGAGGAGGAATCAGAAGATGAAGAGAAATAAACTCTAGGTGTGAGAAGATTAGTTCAAGAAAGAAGGCAACTAAAAAGGTATAGTCCATCTGCTTTCTGTTCAAATTTTTCTTTATCTATTACTGGTGATGATCCTAGAACTGCGAAGGAAGCAATAGATTCAGAGGATGGAAAATTTTGGAAAGAGGCCATGGTTGATGAAATGGAATATTTGCACAAAAATGAGGCTTGGGATCTAGTGTAGTTGCTAGCTGGAAGGAAACCCATTGGCAGCAAATGGGTGTTCAAGAAGAAGACAAATTCAGAAGGAAAGGTGGAGAAATACAAAGCTCGGTTGGTAGCAAAAGGTTATTCATAGGTGCTGGGAATTGATTTTGGTGATATTTTTTCTCCTGTTGCGAAGGTAACTTCTATTAGATTACTTTTATTTGTTGTTGCTTCTTTTTTATTTCGAGGTAGAATAGATGGATTTGAAGACAATATTTCTTCACGAGGATCTGGAAGAGGAGATCTACATGAAGAAACCTGAAGGCTTTGTGGTGAAGGGTAAGAAAGAACTGGTATGCAAGTTAAAGAAGTCTATATATGGGTTAAACAATCACCAAGGATGTGGTATCAGAAATTTGATACATTTATATGGGGAATTGGCTTCACCAGAAGCAAAGCAAATCACTGTGTGTATTTTAAATTAATTGGTGACTGTGTTATTTATCTGGTCTTGTATGTGGATGATATGTTTCTGGTTGGAAATGACAAAGAAATTATCTAGGATTTGAAGTCCCAATTGTCCTTCAAATTCAACATGAAAGATCTTGGTGCTGCAAACTATATTTTGAGCATGGAAATTAAAAGAGATCGGGCAGAGAGGAAGCTCTGGTTAAACCAGAGGAAGTATGTCGAGACAATATTGCAGAGGTTTAATATGAGGGATAGTAAACCGGTGAAGGTTCCTATTCCTATAGGTATCTATTGAATAGTGTTCCAAGACATAAGAAGAGGAAGAGGATATGTCCCATGTTCTATATGCAAGTGCAGTCAATAGCCTGATGTATGCGATGGTTTGTACTAGATCAGACATTGCACATGTAGTGGGAGTATTGAGTAGGTTTATGTCAAAATCAGGGAAGGAGCATTGGGCAATAGTGAAGCGGGTTTCCAGGTATTTGCATGGAACTAGTGATTATGGTTTGTGCTACTAAGGAAGACCAGGATTCAACAGAGTTTTGGATATCAGTGGCTTTGTTGATGCGGACTAGGCTAGAGATTTAGAAAAGAGAAGATCTATAAGTGGGTATGTGTTCAAACTATTTGGAGGTGTAGTCAGTTGGATGAATAAGAAACAATCTGTAATGGCAATATCAACTACAGAGGCAGAATACATGGCAACCACTCATGCAAGCAAGGAAGCAGTTTCAATGTAGATATTGTGTTCAAGTATGGGGTTAGTACAAGGAGCTATAAGGATAGACTGTGATAGCCAAAGTGCAATTTTCTTGTCAAAGAACCCTGCGTACCATTCAAATACAAAGAACATTGATGTTCAGTATCACTTTGTGAGGGATATGATAGAAGACAAAAAGGTTTTGCTGGTAAAGGTGGGCACTTTGTAGAATACTGTAGATGCATTGTCAAAATATGTGAGCTCTTAGAAGTTCTATTGGTGTAGAGAAACAATGGGCATTGCAGGGTTGGATAAATAACTAATCTTTCTTGTGACCCCCTATGGAAAGAAAAAAACAAGTGGGATAATATTGGGTTGTGTTATATTCTTTCCACAACTAGCCAAGTAGTTAATTGGGGGGTCAGAAGGGGAGCAGAGCCCCCCCTTCGTTGCACTGATTGTGTAGCGGGGGGAGTCATAGGGGGTTTGAGGGGTGCAGGTAACCCCACTCAATGGGGTCTAGGGTAGTGCCCTTAGGTTGGGTAGACCTACCTATGGTTTTGTGCATGATTTTCGCACATGGTTTTGGACGTGATGGTTTTCGGTACATGGTTTTAGATGCGATGGTTTTCGGTCCATGGTATTGGATGCTTCGGCATGTACAAATATGTATTGTAACATTGAAAGGAACATAATGAAAAATCAAGCTGGTAGTCCCAGTTTTGGGATCTAGGGGAAAATCTCTGTGTATATGTGTTTTATGTGTTATGCTCTCGCATTGTTTATTTTCTATGTTTTAGAATTTGTATGCAGGTAATTTCTGTACGGGGTTAAAACCTACATGGATAGGGGCTCAAACCAACCTCCTTCCATTTGCTTCAACTATTATTCACCTCCCTAGATCCTCCATCCAACATCTTCACCTTCAAAATCACTCGGATGCCCTCCTGTAGCATTACAGGCCTACCTGTAGCATTATAGGTCGCCTATAGCAATCTCCTATAGAAAGCTTGTAGTATCCTTTTTCTTTATCAGTTTCAACCCACACTTTAACTTTGACTTAGTATAGATGAATAATGACCTTCAATTGTGATAATATGGTCATAAAAATATTCTAGGCCACTCCAAACCTTCCTTGTCCTCACTGTAAAAACAAAGTAGAGTTAGTTTCTTTATCATGCAAGTAGGTTATTCATTTATGAGCAAGTATTAACTAAGTAGATGGTACCTAGGATTCCAATTGGTAGTTTGATGAATTATGCAAGATAAATTATTTTCTTTTTTGCAAGTAGATGATATAATTTGATGAATTCTGCAAGAAAATATAGCTTCCTTTTTGTAAGCAGTTTAGCCTTTATCTTTTCATGAATTGAGAAATTAGGGTTTTACAAGTTGAGTCAATGGAATTTATATTTTCATACATAGAAGCAATTTCCAATTTTTCCTTGTATCAAGCTTTCATTCTAATTAAGTAGAAGGAAGGGCCTTTGAGAACTTTTTGATTTGATGTCATAATTGAGGGTGGCGTGAGTGGAAGCCTATTTGTTGTGCATATAGCACTATCACCTAATTTTTTTATGAACCTCAGGTTGATAATTTGAGTTGAGGAGCCCTTGGGAGTTACAACATTCTTGGTGCAATATCAGGGCTCACCACAATGCAATCCAGACCATTGAATCAATCCCTGCCAAATTTCATCCAGATTTGCGAAAGATGTTGAGTCACCACCAACAAGTGTTTGAAAAACCCAAGGAAATTCCACCTTCTCAGGTTGATCATGATCATAACATCCCATTGATTCTTGGTATCCATCCTCCAAATGTATTCCCTTATAGGTATCCATTCACAAAAAATAATGAGATCGAAAACATTAGTAAGGAGCTACAAGAAGTAAGAATTATTTTTCCCATCACCAACTTTTGTTCATCCCCAGTGGTCATGGTCTTAAAGAAATATGGAGAGTAGCACATGTGTCCCTATTTCTAGGCCCTCAATGATATCACCATTAAGGATACGTTTCCCATTCCATTAGTCAATGATCTTCTTGATAAAATCCATGGCTCCCAATTCTTTACCAAGTTGGATCTATGTTCAGGCTACCACCAAATCAAAATGAAAGTAATAAACACTCCTAACACAATTTTCAGAACCCATGAAGGTCACTATGAATTTTTGGTTATTCCCTTTGGTCATTGTAATGCCTCTTCCACCTTTCAAATTCTCATGAATCACCTTCTCAAGCCATACCTCAAAAATCTTTTCCTAGTCTTTTTTGATGATACACTTATCTACAACAAAACATGGGAAATACATATTCAACATGTTGACCAGGTATTATACCTTTTGAAGTATAATAAATTATTTGTCAAATTTTCCAAGCGTTCTTTTGGAATGGAAGAGGTGGAATACTTAGAACGCATTGAAGGTCATGAAGGAGTACGGGTAGATCCAAAAAGTATTTAGGAAATGCAAGGTTGTCCATAACCATGGACCTTGAAAGTGTAAATATTTTTGGGCCTCATAGGATACTATCATAAATTTGTCAAAAATTATGGATTCTTAGTTAGAATCTTGAAGAATATTCTTAATAAAAATGTATTCCTTTGGACAAAAGTAATGCAATAGGCCTTCTTATATCTCAAACAGGCCATGTATTCCACCCCAGTTTTGTTTTCTACTAGATTTTACAAAACCCTTCATGATCAAATGTGATGCCTCAGGGACCAGAATTGGAGTAGTCTTATAACAAGAAGGTTAACCAATATCCTTCACAATCCAACATTTTAGTGGCAATAATTTGGTTCAATCTACTTTTGAAATGATGGCCATCCTATGTGTAGTCAACACTTGGAGACCATAATTTCTTGGATGACTCTTCCGGATCCGAACTAAGCATCATAGTTTGAAGTATTTTTTGGAGTATCACTTATCCTCTCTGTATAAAAATAAATGGCTTACCAAATTATTGGGCTATGACTGTGAGATAGTCTATAAGAAGGGTTGAGAAATGTTGTGGTTGATGCCTTATCATGACAATTTGAGGAGGATGTCACCCTATTATCCCTATCATTTCCCATACCATATTGGGTTGAGGAGGCATGCAATGAATGGTTTTCCCATACACTTGTTTCCTAAATAATCCAAAGGTTACAAACATATCTTAGCCCCCCAGGAGGTTACACTTGTCAAGAATATATTCTTTGATATAAGGATCATATGGTTCTCTCCCCTAAGTCCACTGCCAAACCACACATCCTAGTGGAGTTTCACTCCTCACCCATCATAGGACATTCAGGATTTCAAAAGACTTATGCTCGTGCACACCGCTCTTTCTTTTGGGAAGGCATGAAAAAATGAATTCTTACATATGTAGCTGGATGTGACGTCTGTGAGCACAACAAAGGGGAAATAATGAAGACTCCAGGAACCTTAAAACCCTTGCCTCTACCCTATTCTATATGGACAAATGTCTCCATGGACTTCATTATAGGTCTCCCTAAATCTAGAAATTAGTGAGTCATCATGGTGGTAGTGGATCATCTCTCCAATTTCTTTCCTTATTTCACCCGTTCACTACAAATTTCGTGGCTCATGTCTTCATGGATCAAATTTTCAAATTGCATGGCATGCCTACTTCTTTTATGTCTGATTGCTATCCTACCTTCACTAGCAATTTTTGGTAAGAGCTATTCAAGATACATGGCACCCAACTCCAAATGAGTACAACATATCACCCTCGGACAGATGGTCAAACCAAAGAGGTAAACAAATGTTTGGAGACCTACTTCTGGTGCTTTTCTTTGGACAAATAAAATTAATCGGTGCAGTGCTTACCTTTAGTTGAATGGTGGTATAATACTAATTATCATGAAGAAACGAAGATGACATAGTATTGGGTGGTGTATACACAACTCCCACCTTCGACAATTGATAAGTGTAGGCAGTTGATAAGATGCTTTAGAATCGAGTCACCACTCTCTCTCTTCTAAAGGATAATCTCCATGAACCAAAAAATTGGATGAAACAAAAGGTTGACCAACATTTCTAAAAAATATCTTTTCAAGTGGGTGACCTAGTATTTCTTTGACTCTAACCCTATAAGAAGATGTTTCTTAAATAAAATGGCTTCCAAAAGTTAGCTCCAAAATTTTTTGGGCCTTATTAGGTGGTTCAGTGTATTGGCTTCATAGCCTAAAAATTGAACTTGCCAGCCACATCCAAAATTCACCCCATCTTTTATGTCTCTTGTCATAAGAAAGTAGTAGGGTAGAATTACAAGGTTCATACCATACTGCCTGAATTGTACGGGGAAGGTTCCATTTGCCCAATTTCGGGGCAAAAAGCCCAAGTTTTGTTATATACAATGTAAATTCTCCGCAAATTGTGTTCGTGGAGTGCATAGATAGTAAAGGAGTCAAACAGGGTTTTACCCTTCTTTTATTTAAGTTGAGTTGGCTTTTGAAGATCTACCCATGGTCCGCGGACCATGGGATTGTATAAATAGAGGTGTATTAGGAATGCCTAAAGGGGAGAAGTAAGGAAGTAGTCTATGGAAAGAGTCTAAAGGGTTAGTGCATGAGAGTAAGAAGAAAGGCTCTATGACTGTGTGCACAGAGGCCTAGAGTAAAGTCCATATCTAAGTGAGTGGACCCCTACAACTGAGTGCATAGGGAAGTCTTAAGTCTATAAGTTAAACTAATTATAAATAAAGAAGATTATTACTAAAATTCATGTGTCTACCCATTTACTTTTGTTATGTATGTATGCGCTTTATGATGTGATAAATAATTCTTGTATGAAATAATGATGTAGTGATGTGCGAATTTACATGGTTTATATTGTTATGTGAACGTAATTGACATTAAGTGTTTATGCACATACTATACTATTGCCTGTTAACGTTATCCAACACTTAAATAGGTCTAAATAGTTTCTAGGTTAAGAATAGCCTTGGATGCGCATAAGTGGCTGATTAGCCTGTTAAAGGTTCGCAAAGGCCAGTCATAGACCTTCGCGGAGGTATAGAGGTCGATTCAAGGAAGTTATATCGATAATTCTTAAAGGCTTACCAACCTGTGTGAAGGACAATTTAGGGCATAAAATGACATCACACTAATCTATGGGTGTGGAAACTTGGTTCCATCATCCCCCATACTGCTTTGGGTGAGACTTCAGTTCGAGCTCCATGGATTGATGCCAAAAGGGCGAGTAATGTAGGGATTTGTTTGGCATAACTAACTCTGAACCTCGGTCGGGACCCACTAAGCAACAAATGGTTCTATTTTCGGGACTGGGATCTGCATAAAGAGATGTGTAATGTCGCATCACTAGAATTCGACTAAGAAATAAATTAAGAAGTGGTTGGATAGAAAGATCCACGAATTCACGGTGCAAGAGAACAAAAATTTGCACCTAACAAAATAACAGAGGTTGGACATATATCTATACATGGAGATACACAAAATTTTCTTCTGCACCTTCTCGATCGAACTATACGAGTGGATTTCTAAATTGGCAGATGGTTAAGGAAGGTGGAGGCTTGACGGTCCAATAGTGTTGACCCCAGAGCTAGTGCAAAGGTTAGAAGTTTCTGAAGATAAGATCGTGTGCGTTGTCGATCACTGGCTTGATCGAGTCATCGGAGGATTTGTGACAGAGTTTGCGGTCGATACCTCTGTCAGCTATAGAAGTAGAGCGATGCTTTTTCAAGGGACTGTGAGGTAAGTATTTGAGATCTTTGAATACTTGGATTAAAATGATCTTGTGTGAAAATAGGGTTATGTCATTGCCTTGTTGTTTGGATCTACGTGAAGTGGATGATCCTTTAGAAATCAAGAGAGAGAAAGTCCTGAATACATCCCATTGATATAACCTCCTTTAAGTGATGACGAGGAAGCAGTACATGCCTCACTGCAAAGCACTCATCATTTGATAAAGTAGGGTTTTCCGTGAATACCTCTTTCGCCCACACCACCTCCACCTTCACCTCCACCACATACACCTTCACCCACAACACCACCACCTCTGCCACCGTTCAATATGTCGAATACCATGAAAGTGGCCATTTTTAAGGGCTTGGGAAGTGAGGACCCAGATCAGTTTTTGTTCATTGCGAAGGCTGTATGGATAGTCCAGAATATTATAGATGATCATATAAAGAAGGCGTAGTTGGTTACTACTCTACAAGATCACGGGTTGGCATGCAACATTAATTACTACACCGATAACCCATTGGAACCATTAGCGGATACTTATACTACTATGAATAAGGAATTCGATAGGCCCAAGTCTAAATCAGAATTAGTCATTGGATTCAAGGAAATCATGATGAGGCCTAGTGAAACACCCTGGGAATTGGATCAAAGATTGAAATGCCGGATCTATGAAGCTAACAT
Organism: Pinus taeda; assembly: GCA_000404065.3. NCBI lineage: Eukaryota > Viridiplantae > Streptophyta > Pinopsida > Pinales > Pinaceae > Pinus > Pinus taeda. Next base: position 144,933 of record APFE030258204.1, read on the forward strand.
GAATCTCACGGATATTCAAAACCGTGAATTGTTTGTAGCCTCGCTCCTGCCCCACCTAAGGGTTGCTTTATTGCAACAAAAGATAGGGAACCAGGAGGAAGCCCTAGAAATTGCGATGAGATTGCCTGAAACACCTATTCATGATGCCACTTTGGGAGTTCAGCGGATTCATGCGGAGCTGCAAAATATCTGCTTGTGTACCATACCTAGGGGGGATAATATGGGGTACAGAGGGAGCTACCCAAGGGAATAATGTAGTAATGGGATGGGCCATAGTAATAAATAAGGTGGTTAAGTTGTATCATGTAAGGGACCAAAATTAGTTAGCAATAATGTAATAAGCCCATGGTATTAGATAGATGGTATTGAGGGAACCATGGTAATGACCCATGGTATTGTATGTATGAGGCCTATATAGAGGCTAGAGACTCCCTATTGAGAGATTTATGGACAAGCATATGGCTTGTGGAGTGTTCTCCTTCCTTAAGGAGTGTTTGTATGGTGTTACGCTACCTCAAGGGTTTTGATTAATAAACTGAAGCATTTCTGTATTCAGATATTGTTATTTCTGGGCATATTTTTATTCTCATATATTTGTAGGTCAAATCTATAACAAGTGGTATCGGAGCACTTTTTTGGGCAAAACGAAGAATTGTTTTTTAATTTTTTGCAGGAATTTTTTGGGCGGAGAGTTTACAGATAAGATATGTACGTTATGATGTAAAACTTGTAGAATCTAATTGTAGATTTGGGTTTTTGCGAAAAATAACCAATTTGAAAAGTAAAATCAGCGGAATAGGAGTCTAGATGAGGGAGATCGCGATTTAAAAATAAGTTGTGTTGCAGACATTTTTCGGGGCGAAGATTTTTAGATCATATTTGTATGTTCTGGGGAATATTTGTAGAATCTGATTGAAGATTTGGATTGTTTGCAAAAAACTACCGAATTTGAAAAAACAATTGGCCGAATCAGAGTCCAAATGAGGGAGATATCGTTGATTTAAAAATCAGCTGCGTTGTAGACATTTTTCGGGGTGATGAGTTTGCAAATCATATTTGTATGTTCTCGTACAAAATTTTCAGAATCTAATTATAGATCTGGGTTATTTGCAAAATAATACCCAATTTAAAAAAAAAAAAAATCAGTTGAATCAGAGTCCGCATGAGGGAGATATCGCTGATTTAAAATCAACTATTTTTTCATAGTTTTTTGTGATGGTGAGATAGTTGCAGTGAGAATCTAAAATTCCATTGCCTAGATCGGGATTTCTATTACATGGTAAGATGCAGAATGATTGTTCCATTTCCGAAAATAGGGAATAATAGGGATTATGAGCAATATTGACTAAATTGTGACAATTTCAAATTTTCCCCAAGTAAGTGAATTTTTTTCCCAAACCCTCTTCATGGCGGTTCTATATTTTACAGGAAAAGATAATGGTCCTACCATTGAAGAATACATAAAATAAAAAAAAGTCATTATGGGAAAAACATTGGAGATTTTGGGTAGTGGCTAATTTTACAGATGAAGAAGCCACATGGTGGGAATTACTTAACAAAAAGAAGTGTTCCAACCTGCCTGATGAAGAATTTGAAAAATTCCTTTTAGACAGATGGTCTCATGCTAGAAAACAAGATAATGAGAAACATGTGGGGTTATTTTCTACTGGTATCTGCTTACTACAAGTTCATAGATATATTTAGAAGGAGAAGATCATTATGTCTATAAATCCTAGTTACAAGTAAAATATTATAAATGTTAATTTGGCAAAAAACCTGCAAGTTCGAGCAAAACAAATGGAGCACACAAGTTAATAATGAGGAGGTGCAAGTTTATAAAGATTTGAAATTTTTTATGGACAAGTATGTATTGAATTTTGATTTTTATGCTTCAGATATGGCTAATGTGGATGTTGTTTTGGGATACCCTTGGATAGAATCAGTGGGTACTATCAATATTATTGTGTAGAAGAAATTCCTAAAGCTCTGGTATAGAAAAAAGAAAATTGCATTATAGGATATTTCCATCAATAAATAGGTAGAGTCCAAGGAGGTTGAAGCAAAAGATGTTCCAGGGACTGACACATCAGATGATGATCCCTTGATGGTTGACAACCAAACACAAACATCAAAATAGGTACAAGAAAAATAGGTAGTTTCCAAGGAGGCTGACGCAGAAAATGTTATAGGTATTGATACATTAGATGAGGACTCAGTGGTTGAAGTAATATTGGAAGATAAGAAACAATAGTAGGCACAAACATGTACCAGATACCAATCAGGATCCATTAGATGGTGAATTAAACAAAGATACACCATTGGTTAGAACTTCAACATATCACTACCCACATCACCCCGCAAGAAAACAACCAACAAGATGGAAACGAATTAGCCACAAGGGTAACAACCCCTGCATGACAGATAAAGAGGGACGATGATCCACCTACTATGCATCAACATAGAAGAGCCGCCAAGGTCAACTTCCATATCAAGCGAGTGAGGCACCAGCTAGATTGAGGGTTCACCTTTCTCTGGGATGGCTAGATGCACGTGCATGGTACTAGTGGACTATTCTTTTGAGTAAATCTTATTATTTGTGTTCTTCTTATGTTTCGGGGATGAAACATGTTTAAGGGGGGTGGAATGTAGTATACATAGGGGGGATAATATGGGGTACAGAGGGAGGTACCCAAGGGAATAATGTAATAATGGTATGGGCCATAGTAATAAATAAGGTGGTTAACTCGTATCATGTAAGGGACCACAAGTAGTTAGCAATAATGTAATAAACCCATGCTATTAGATAGATGGTATTGAGGGAACCATGGTAATGACCCATGGTATTGTATGTATGAGGCTTATATAGAGGCTAGAGACTCCCCATTGAGAGATGTCAAGGAATATTGTATGGACAAGCATATGGCTTGTGGAGTGTTCTCCTTCCTTAAGGAGTGTTTCTATGGTGTTACCCTACCTCAAGGGTTTTGATTAATAAAGTGAAGCATTTCTATATTCAGATATTGTTATTTCTGGGCATATTTCTATTATGATATATTTGCAGGTAAGATCTATTACAAGTAGTATACCTAGGGGGATAATATGGGGTATAGAGAGAGGTACCTAAGGAAATAATGTAATAATGGGATGGGCCATAGTAATAAATAAGGTGGTTAACCCATATCATGTAAGAGACCACAAGTAGTTAGCAATAATGTAATAAGCCCATGGTATTAGATAGATGGTATTGAGGGAACCATGGTAATGACCCATGGTATTGTATGTATGAGGCCTATATAGAGGCTAGAGACTCCCCATTAAGAGATGGCAAGGAATACTGTATGGACAAGCATATGGCTTGTGGAGTTTTCTCCTTCATTAAGGAGTGTTTGTATGGTGTTACCCTACCTCAAGGGTTTTGATTAATAAAGTGAAGCATTTCTATATTCAAATCTTGTTATTTCTTGGGTATGTTTTTATTTTCATTTATTTTTGGGCTAGATCTATAACAACTTGGAATTATAGAGCTTGAAAAAGGAAAAAGCAGCTCGACCGGAGGTGCGCGAAGAAGTTTGGTGCCTCAAATGTAAAATCTAGAGGCATGATAAAGATCATTGCCCTATCTTCACGAATTATATTATAGGAGGAGGGCCAATGCCTCCGAGGCAGAAGGCTACCGCGGGACCAAGTACAAGGCCTGTGATGTGGTGTACTATCTGTCAGGTAGCTGAAAAACATGTAACGGAAAATTGCCACTTGATGCAAAAATTTGTACAGACGCCACAACAACTATTCTGCAATTTCTGTAAATCAGTGGACCAAGATGAGCATAATTGCCATAGCTATGAATTAATGATAGAAAGAATGCCTGTGTATCGAATGCAAACAAAAAATTGGCCTCTTGATCAAGGTGCTGATGGAGTGCAGGGAGAATATCAGGGGCGCGGAAGAGGCTGAGGAGGAGGAGGACCTGGTAGAGGTCGAGGGCAAGTTATTTTCTATAATTGCGGAGTGCCAGGACACTACACGTGGGAGTGTACAAGCCAAACATGCCCATCATGCCGATATTGTACTCAGTTTGACCACGCAATAGAAGAATGCCCTATACTGATAACTAAGATGTAAGAGAAGAAGGTGCAACCTCAATAGCCTACACAAAATTTACAGATGATGAGGGTCGAGCCCCGCGAAGAGGATCCCAATGTGAATATTGTATTGCAAAGTAGGATTATGATTGGTGATGATAAAGGAAAGCAATGTAAAAAAAGTGAGTGGGTTCGCAAGGCTCCAGAAAAGGAGGTTGGGTTTGATCTAGAGCATGTGAAGGAAATATTCATGGAAGCGAAGAAAAGCTTCACTGAGGCCTCTACCTCAGGAAATCAGGATAGCTTATCTGAAGAAGTTGACCCCTCTATGCTTATCACCTTTTTGGAGACTTGCATGAATTTGTTGCATGATAGAAAGGTTGTAAAAGGGCTACAAGAACTGATAAATAAGTGCGTTGGTAAGGAAGGTGGTCCTGAAGGACACCACACAGTCAGAAAGATAGGCAAACACAAGAAGAGAAAAGGGCACGAAATGAGGCTTACCGCACAAATAGGAGAGTATGAGATGGACCAAGTTATTTTGGATTTGGGGTCGGATGCAGATTTTTTTCCTAAATAGACATGGGAAACAATGGGGAGCCCTATGTTGTAGTGGTCTCCGATTCAATTAAGGATGGAAAACCAAAAAAATATTATCCCTATGGGGTATTTTCATGGAGTGACTATAGATATAGAAGGTGCAAGCGCACTGGCCAATTTCAAAGTGATAGAGATTGTTGATGACAACAATCCATACCCCATGCTCCTAGGAACTGATCGGGCTATTGACATGAATGGGGTAATCAATTTGAAGAAGGGACAATGTCATTTGAAAGAAAATTGCTCCGCGTTGTAGTACCATTGGACCCTACAGAAGGGCTGTGCTATACTGAACTCGTCCATGATTATGAAGAAAGCGACGATGATTTGGAATAGATCTATAAAATAACAGTATGAGATCAGGGCTGGGTTAATATGACATCTGATGGACAAATTGCATGGGACCGCGAAAATTCTTGTACATCAGACTCGTATGAGGAATTGGAGCATTGGCAGAATAGGTTGCATGAAGTATCTATGTTGTGTTGTAATATGATGACTAATTCGTTACGCTATGTATCATCGAAGGTAATAAATTTACCTTATTATGATGGTCTAACTAACGTGGATAAAATTTTGGATGCTTTTGAAAGAGAAGTACCTGAGAAATATTACTTCCAAGCACTAGATTGGGTGCTACACGCTACACTTACACAATGGTGGGGTACACATAAACACAACTTTGATGAGTGGTGCGACTACAGAAGAATGATGAGATTATGGTTTGGTAACCCAAATGTTCGACTAACTGAGAAATATGCTGGAAGAAATGATCCATGTGATCATTTAGCAAAATGGACTAAGGTCTATGGAATGGAGCCACAACCAAACTGGGAGCATATATTCTGTCACACTTTGGACATCATTCCTATGAATTGGTACCGAGAAACGAAACTCTTCCATGGCACCGCGGAGTGGGATATATTAAGGGAAGGATTTTTTATGACGTTCAGTTTTGAGGATGGGTTTGAAAGAATCGACAAAGCATTGTAGGAGGTTAAGGCAGCAATCTTCAAAATACTGCAGCATCCTTTAGAATTGATTACTGGAATGCTATAATGTAACTGTTGAAGGAGATGATGAGGATCCAAGGAATATTAACATTCAAGAGGTAGAAGGCCACCGCGAAGTTGAAGGACTGTAGGTAGAGAATCCAGATATCACCACGCCACTGAAAACTAGGTAAGTAAACATTTGCACAGAGGTGTAGCCAAAGTTTGCAAAGATTGGGGTTTACTGGGATGATGCTACAATAGATAAAGTCGCTAGGTTTCTCCGTGAATATCAAGATTTGTTCCCTACAAAATTTTTAGACCTGAAAGGTATTCTGTCACTAATGGGTTCTCTGGATACCATCATATTAAGATCATGCCGAAAGATAGGAGTAAGACCACCTTCGTGAGAGAATGGGGATGTTTCTAGTATACAGTGATGCATTTTGGACTAAATAATGCACCGATGATCTTCTTGGGTGTAGTCATCGCAGCATTCAAAGAGTTCATTCACAAATTTTTGGAGGTATATTTTCATGATTGGACAATTTTTGGGATAGTAAATCGCCATGTAGCCAGTTTTTTCTTGATGTTGGATACATGCCGAAGGTATCAGATTGCACTAAACTTGATGAAATGGTTGTTCTGTATCCCTTTCGAAATTTTGTTGGGTCATGTGGTGTGAAAGCAAGGACTAATGATGGACCTTGTTAATATTGCGGTAATAATTAATTTGGAGGCACCAAGAAGTGCCAAATAGCTGCGTGCAACATTAGGTCATTCTGGATACTATCAAAATTTCATCAAGAGTTATGCTCAGATTACCGTGCCTATCGAAAAGTTGCTAAAAAAGGATGCTACATTATGTTGGAACGAAGAATGTCAGCACAGTTTGGATGTAATGAAGGAAAAAATGGTCACCGCACCAATCCGAGTATTCCCTGATTGGAAGAAGGAATGTCACATGCATGTATATGCGTCGTGTATTTCACTAGGAGTAGTGCTGACATAGGCTGGTGAAGGAGAACTAGATCATATGTAGCATTTGCAAGAAGGAAGCTGTCAAAAGATGAAAATAGTTATTCGACGATAAAGCGCGAAGGGTTGGCTATGTTGTACATGCTCCAGAAATTTTGACAATACCTGCTAGGCGGACATTTCAAAAATGTACACAAACTATTCTGCATTAAATTATGTAGTCAATAAGCTTGTGTTGGGGTGGGATATGTAGATGGTTTTTGTTGTTTCAAGAATATGATTTTGAAGTAATTCTGAAGCCAGGAAGATTGAACGTGGAACCCAACCATCTGTCACACATTGAAACACGAGAGGATCCTACCAATTTGGAGGAAGGGTTGCCTGACACATAGCTCTTTGTAGTGCGTGTAGTGGATAATCACTTTGCAGATATTATCCATTTCGTGACTATAGGAACGGCTCTAGAGGGATATACCAGTCAACAGAAGAAAGAATTGATGGTGTGCGCGACAGACTTTTCGTTCATTGCGGGCCATTTGTATAAGATGGGATCAGATGAAATACTTTGACGTTATGTGCCTAATTTTGAGTGAAATAGTATCTTCGCTAAATCTCATGGAGGAGTTGTGGTAGGGAATTATGCAAGAAGAGCAACAACGCAGAAGATTTTATGCACTAGATTTTGGTGGTCGACGTTGCAAAAAGACTCTAAAGCATATTGTAGGGCATGTGATGCATGTCAGAGAATAGGGAGGCCATCTCGAAGAGATGAGATGCCTCTAAATCCATAGGTGTCATTGCAACCATTTGAGAAATGGGCAATTGACTTTGTAGGACCAATTCAATCCCCAGGAAAGAAGACAAAAGTGTGTTATATCATCACCGCGACAGAGTATTTGAATAGATGGGTAGAGGCACAACCTATGAAAAACTGTACAAGGGAAACAATAGTAAATTTTTTGTTTGAATATGTGTTGAACAAGTTTGGTTGCCCAAAGGTTTTGATGAGTGATTGTGGTACGCATTTTCTTAATGAAACGATTAGCGTGCTGACATAAGAGTTCCAGGTTTACCATAAGAACAGTATGCCATATCATCCTCAGGCTAATGGCATGGTTGAGGATTTTAATAAGATATTGGATAATGTGTTGACAAAGGTTTGCGATGCACAATGGAATGATTGAGACGTGCATGTACCGATAGCATTATGGGCTTACAGAACTACTTGTAAAAAGCTTACTGGTTAGACACCTTTTAGGTTGGTCTATGGAATAGAATTTGTGATGCCTATGGAATAAATTGTGCTTAGACTACACATAGTGCTTTCATAGGAATGGTAGACCGCAGAGCCTTAGAACATCTAATGGAGCTCGAGAAAGATAGATTTTTGGCTAGATTCCATCAGCAAGTTTAGAAGGAACGTGAAAAAGTGTGGCATGATTGGCACATCAAACTGCGCACCTTCAAGGTAATGATTTGGTGTTATTATATGACAATAAGTTTTTTAAGTTTCCAAGAAAAATTTTGATGCATTGGTCGGGACCATATGTTATCAAAGAAATTACAGATGGTGGAGCAGTTCAGCTCGCGAAGTTGAATGGAGATCCATTTCTAGGAAGGGTAAATGGAAGCCGATTGAAGCCATACACAGGGTATCCATCCCAATGACTACATGATGGTAGCACAGTCTTAACCCTCTAGGCAGGTGCAAGGAGGAGCGAGACTATAAACTACACTGCCTAATTTGTAAAGCTACGCAACAAGGGGGTTGCGTGAAAAAGGGTGATGTCACAGTACTAGAAGAGGCACGAATGGAGCTACCTACAGAGGGAGATACCGCGCAGCACAACTAGAAGATTACCATTACAATTATTGTTCATGATTTGACTACGAGAAGACGGTTAAGAGGAGTGGGGGACGACATTTAAGGTAATTAAGGCTGAAATATTTGGAGATCTGTAGCCAAATCAACATTTATGGACGGTTTTGGGGGGAACGGTCTAATTTGAATTTGAATTCGCCTATAAATTACGCGTGGCCATCCAATAGGAAACACTTTGCATCCTTAGAGTTTTTATCAGGCTGTGTTGTCGATTGCGTATGAATCGCTCGTATTGGGAGGATTTAGTCATGAGCCTTGCATTTGCCAAGTTATGAGAGGTAAATAAAAAATTCATCCTAGAAAAGATGTTAGGACCAAGCCCCATGAAAACTATGAGTATTGGTGGGGATGTCGCCTCTGAAGGAGTTGCTTCGAAGGTTGTGAGCATGGAGGCTCTAGCTGCTGTGCCTGTGGCGCCAAGGTAGCCTCGGCCGAAGCCCACACCAGTGATGGAAGCCCCCAAGCCTAAGAAAGACAAACATAGGAAGACAATGTTGGTGCACGAGTCACCGAGAAATAATGTTGCTACCTAGGCTCAACAGAAGGAAAAACAACCAGCGAAGGATAATGGGAAAGTGGTCAATTTGGAGGTTGAAGAATGCGTGGAGTATATAGATGCCGAGGGGGTGGAGCCTATCTCCAACCTGTTGGATTATATCCCTCTGCATAAGGGAAAAGTGAAGGTCCCTGAGGACCCAAATGCAGGAAAATTCCTCCTAAACACACCACTGCTAATGGAGGCCATCACTTTTGAAGGTCTATGCTTGGCGTGGATTCCCCACTTAAAGCTAGAGGACTAGGTTTTGGCAGACCATGAGAGGTTACCCACTTGGAAACAAAGAACTAAATGAAAAGAGTATTTTACAAGGAATTAGGTGTCACCATATTGGAGCTTATGGAGTGGATTTGCGGAGTGAATCAGTTAGTATTGTTGAACTTGTTGTGGGTGCCCCACTACAATCGCTCCAACATCAACCTTATTGTTATCAAGCAGTTACTGACCTTGGTACATGACAGATGCTTGTGGCTAAGCACGTCGATCCCTATTACTGACATGTTGATCCATCAGATCACACTGTTGCCTACCTCACAGAGAAAATGAAGGATAAATTCGAGCTCGTGAAGAAGCCGCGCAGGTACTCTATTACCTCAATCACCAACCCCATGGTAAAAATTTCTATGCAGATCCTTTCTGGAAAATTCATGTGAAAATGCCTCACCGACAAGGTTCCGACACTAGTTATTTCACTAGCTGCATAATGCGCGGAGGGCGTGAAATTAAATTGGTTGCACTACCTTTGTAGTGAGTTCCTTGCAAACTGTTGAGAGGCGCAGGATGAGAGTAAAACATTCCACTATGCATGGTTGTTACTCTCCATCGTAATAGTGGCTTGGGATCTGCCGGAGGACAGTTAGTTTCCTCCCGTGGAGAAAGATTTCCTGGAGGCTACACATTTTTCATCCCTCTGTGCAACAAAGGATGCCACACATGCCATAGAGACCAAAGTCTTCTAGGTATTGATGGAGATGAGCATTCACATTACCATCAACTAGAAGCCGCAGTTGTCCCCAACAGTATTTGAATAACTTTCAGAGTACGTAGAGTTTAAAGATGACTTCCACTGCGTATACATTAGGGTGTAAAAGGATCCGCAAAAAAAATTGTTCAACCTACCTTACCTCGCTATAGATTACGCTATTTAGGAGGTCATCAAGCACTGGCTGACAGATTGGCATACTCCATCTGATCTGGTCGTAGGCACCAACAAATCTGTAGAGAAGAAAAAGAAGGAGGTAGCAAAGAAGAAGGTCTAGCAGTTGGTCGAGAAGCACAAAAAAGAGGCTGAGGGGAAGGACCGAGTGGAAAATGAGAGTAGTGCGAAGCAGTAGGCCAAACAAGAAGAGCATGACTCCAAGTGCAGTGGTAAGTCTTTGATCTAGAATTGATCTAAGACAATTAATAAGGTATTACAGACTCATGTGCATGGATGTGCCTATGTTATTTTATGAAACAGATCAATAAGATTGCGAAATACACAGACAATGAAGCAGTTAAAGAAAACATAACAGGAAAACATATAAACACAACAAGTTTAATAAGGAGTTCACCCAATACTCCTGGGCTACGTCTTCTAGTCCAGCCTTCAATGGTGGCCTCTCTATTATGTTTTCAAGCAGAGTTTTTACAAAAGTGAGCTCAATTTGAGTCTCACACAACATATATAAATCAACAAGACTATACTTGGATCCCTCAAGTCTCTGGAGTATACAAAATCTCCTTATTGACTCTCTACCTCTATTGGTCACAGTAGTATGAGCCCAATCTGAAACTTATACATGATAGGTATTATAGAGGAGTGCGCTTGAACCTCTCAAGCCTTCTCTAAAGTGCACAGACTCTCTGACTATCTCTGTCTTTGTCTTAATCCTGGCTCGATGCTGCCTTTGCTTCAATAGGTCAGTTCGGCTTCTTCTCTCTGCTTTCGACTTACTGCCTACTGATCTCTGCTCTTAGCTTACTTCTATCTCTGTCAATTTGTGGCTTTAAAGCCAATCTGCTTCCCAGCTGTTCATTTCTACTTCTCGACTTTTTGGTTCCCCTACCTCTGTCCATTTGAATCCCTTTGTCCTGCTTAACCAGTCGCTGTAAAACGCCTCACAGGGAGGTGGCCACCTATTTCATAACAGATGAGTGTCATTTCTCTTAGACATATTTGAAATGATTTTTTTTTTTTTTTTTTTTTTTTTTTTTTTTTTTTTTTTTTTTCCTGTTAACTCCAAGAATGCCCATGAAACATGACCTTCTGCTAATGCAGTGTCCATCTCGGACTTCAAATCCTATGTGACCTCGCTTCATAACCTTGTCAAATCTGGTCATCCATCGAAACACATCTTTGTTGTTGATCTGGGGGCCCTAGATCCGATGGTCATTGTTCATATCAGGTGGCTAAGTAACATGATGTTTACCTGTCCGATGTGAGCGGTTCTCTCTCTCTTCCCCGGGACATGTGGTATTTGCTGTATGGCATCGGGTGGAACTCAATTGAAACCACTTACCGCTTGAAGCCCCTCTGATATTCTGCTGGTTTTGTGGAATCCTGCTACGACGGAACTGAAACATTATTTTCTACATTTTATAGTTATTTCAGGTTTGGGTGCTCATGGCTTCTTTTCATTGAGAGGTTTTCCTTGTGATATGCGATTAGCGACTTGTCGCTAATCACATATCAGAAACTACCTTTGTTTCTTAAAATTACCCCTGCATTTGTTGGTTGGTGTTAGCGGATGTTACCATGGTTCACTGCTCTGCGGGCTAGATTGATGGCCCTCATTGATCTGCATTGATCGCCATTGCAACTTACTGAGGATTCCCTCCAATAGCTTGATCTTTATAAGACTTTTAATCTTTGGCATAATTTTTAAAGAGTCCATGAAAGCTTAGAGAGTGTTCTAGGATCCATTTGGATCACGTCTTCCCACTGAAAAAGTTTTTGGACCACCAAAAGTTGGTTTTTAAGCATTAATCAAGTGAGGATATAGATTCCTCACTTGCCCAAATTCTATCCATCTTGCACTACTTGGTTTTGAACCTTTGAGCCCAATCTCGAGGTACTCAACATCCCATCTATGCGTAGTTCTCACCTTCCTATCCAGAATTGTATCTTCCTGCAATTCATTGAGATATTTAGGAAACAGATGATCAATATAAGGCAATTGACTCTGCTCTTCGGGATCTTTAATCAATGAAGGTTCAAACAGTCTCAAGATTTCTGCATTAACTACTAAATAGATGTGCATGTAAGTTGGAAAATCAAGGTGGAAATCATTCTCACCAATTTTCTCAAGTATCTTGAAAGGTCCATACCTTATTGGCTTTAGCTTCTTACCTTCACCTTGCATTCTGTCTTTGTTGATATACAAGCAGACTTGATCACCAACTTGGAAACTATGCTCAATCCAATGCTTATCATGCCTTGCCTTGTACTTAGCTTGGCTCTTTTCCAGCTGTTCTTGTACTACCTTGTGAATCTCTTGGATTTATTCAATGAACATGGTTGCCTTGTCCACATCACTGTGTCCATCAACCGCTATGTATTTACCAAAGACAAAATCAAAGGGAGACCTTGGTATGAAACCAAAACAGGTCTCAAAAGGAGATCTCTGTGTAGAAGAATGTTTAGCTCGGTTGTAAGCATGTTGCACATAACACAAATGTTTATCCCAAATCTTGGGATGCTTGCTGCAATATCCTTTGAGCAACTGGATCACTTTCTTGTTGACCACCTCTACTTGGCGATACGTTTGTGGATGAAAGGTTGTGCTCTTCTTCAGTCCGGTGTCCATCAATTCCCACAGATTTGACCAAAACTTCCCAACAAATTGGGAATCTCGATTAGATACAATGGAAGTGGGTAATCCAAAATGAACCCACACATGCTGAAAGAACAAATTTTTTGTTTTTTTAGCTATAATATGTTTGTTACAAGGTATTAAAATACACATTTTGCTGAACCTATCCACAATAACATATAAATAGTCATGACCTTTTCTAGATTTAGGTAGTCCCCCAATAAAGTCCATGGAAATACTTTCCCAAGGATGAGAAGGAACCAGTAGTGGAGTGTACAAGCCTAGTTTTCTACTGATGGGCTTGATTTTAGCACACATGGTACACCCTATTATATATCTAGAAACTATCTCATTCATTTTGGGCTAATAACAAAATCGTTGCAGCTGTGCATCTATTTTACTTACACCAAAGAGACCTGATATTAGAGAAGTGTGTGCTTCTCGAATTATCTTTCCTCTTTCGGTTTGAGGAATGCATAAATTTCCAAAATGATACAAGATTTGGTCCTTAACATGATAATCCAATTCTTCTACTTGTTTTCCATGACTTAAAGTTGCATATACATCTTTAAAATCTATATCTTGAGCACACTGTTCAATGTAGCTTTCATGCAATACTGAATTCTTCTTAAGTATAGTGGATGCATTTATGATTGGTCTGGACAACACATCTGCAACTTTATTGTGTATGCCCTTTTTATATCTGATGACAAGATGAAATAGTGTCTTGATTGTTGCACCTTAGTTTGTGAGTGTAAATATTTAAGTGGTTGATGATCAATATGTATAACTGTCTCTTTGCCCATTAAATAATGTTTCCACTTTTTCACACTCTGTACTAATGCATACAATTATTTATCATATGTGGGATAATTAACTACTACAGAATTAAATGTCTCAGAATGATAACATATGGGTTTACCGTGTTGCATAAACACTGCTCCCATGGCATAATCACTGGCATCCGTTTCAATCTCAAATGGTCTTTGAAGATCAGATAGTGCTAGTACTGGTGTTGTACTAATATTTTCTTTTAAGGTGTCGAAGGATTTTTGCTATTTTCCTCCCCACTGAAACACCTCGTTTAATCCTGTTAAAGCATATAAGGGAGCTGCAATCAAGGAAAAGTTAGCAATAAACTTTCTCCGATACTGTGCTACTCTTAGGAAGCTTCTAACTTCTGTAGTAGATTTGGGTTTAGGCTAGTTTACAACGAATACAACCTTAGAGGGATCTATCTTCAATTCACCACTCCCTACAATATGACCCAAATAATTCAAATATGTTTTTCCAATTCACATTTTGATAGCTTAACATAAAGATTTTCTCTTTTCAAAACATCTAGAGTCTGTTTTACATGCTTCAAATGTTCTTCCCATGTTTTACTAAATACAATAATGTCATCTAGATATACAATGACAAAATCATCAATAAAAGGCCTGAGTACATCATTCATTACTCTCATGAAAGTAGCAGGAGCATTAGTTAAGCCAAAAGGCATAACTAACCACTCATAGAATCCCTGCTTTGTTTTGAAAGAAGTCTTCCATGCATCCGGCTCTGCAACTCTGACCTGATGGTAGCCACTATGCAAGTCCAACTTGGAAAAGTAAACATCTTCTTTCAACTGATCTAGTAGATCATCTATGTGAGGAAGGGGGTAATGATTTTTGATCGTTATTTTATTCAGTGCTTAGTAATCAATGCACTTTCTCCATGAGCCATCTTTCTTTCTCACCAAGACAATTGGAGACCCACATGGAAATGTGCTAGGTCTTATGAACCCTTTCTCGAGCAGCTCCTGTACCTGCTTCTTGCTTTCTGCATTCTCTAAAGTGGAAAAACTGTACATTCTGATGTCAAGCAATGGAGCATATTGCTGCAAATTAATATCATGTACTATTTCCTTTTTGGGTGGTAGACCTTTAGGTTCTTGAAATAGTATATCATATTCTGAAATAACTTTTTCTAAATCAGCTTGTTGTGTAGCATTATAGCCTTCAAATACATTGGTTTTATCAAGTTTATTTTCCTTTGCAACCATTAGTAAAAATTGTTTGCATGAATTTACAATTATTTTCATCTTCCCTGAGTTTATGAGTGTATAATTATTCTTGAGTTTATGAGCTCTTACAATATATTCAATTCCATCTTTAACGATTTGATACTTGTTTTCAGCTCTATAGAAAATGGATTTTCTATCATACAAGTAAGGAATTCCTAAAACAATTCCACATATATCCAAGGGAACAATATCTAACTCAACCTCATCTACAAATACTGACCCAAAAGAAAACATAAGTTTACATTGTCTAGTCACTTGTAGCTTTGCTTTATCACATAACTAACCCAATGGATATGGCTTCTTGTGAGGTGTGGTTAGTAACCCCAGTTTCTTTACAATTACCTCAGAAATTAAGTTTACTTGTGAGTTGCTATCAAAAAAAGTATCAATATTTTGATGCTTGGAAATAACTCTAATATGAAAAAGCTCATGTATTTTCCTCTCATTTTCTTCATTATCAGTAGATTGTGCAGAATTACTAGTAGATGCTTCAGAATTTTTACCTTTTATACCTGTGGCTGCGATTGTTGTTTCATCCCTTGAGTCTGACCCCAAATCCTTCTGAATAGATGCAACATTATTCTTCTTTTTTCCATCGTACTTCTTGGGTTTTAGCTCCGGTTACAGAATCCAGTAGTGTTCATCATCATTCCCATCCTTCTTGCAATGAGTGCATGAAGGTTTTGTCTTTTGTACATCATTTTCCTTCCTCTCTTTCCATTTTTTCTTTCTCTTTTCCTTGTTCTTGTTTGCAGTGGGTTTTGATGATCCCCCAACTTTTGGGTTCACCTTCTTGCCTCTAGCCTCTAGATATGTAGCCTGAATAGATAACTCATCTATGATAGTGGGATTAAACATGAGAATGATATGTCTCAAATAACTATGTAGACCATCTATATACTTCAACAAAGTTTCAGGTGAGTCTAAAGAAATGCCTAGAATCAAAGCTCTTATTCTAAATTCTTGGGTGTAACTTTGTACACTTTTCCCTTTAAATTGGTGAAGAGTTTGCCAATTCATCATAGCTTACTGCATATAAGCTAGTGGATAGAATTGTTTTTTTAATTATAGAAACAAATTCATTCTAGGTAGAAAGAATTTTACCATGCTTCTTCAAATCAGCTTGTATCCTGCTTTCCCACCATACCAGGGTGGTGCCTCCAAAGCGTAGGCTAGCCAGCTGAATCTTTTTCCTTTCTGAATCGATGTTCTACATTATGCAATATACATCAATCTGTCTAATCCAATTATCTAGTTTTTCTGCATTCAATTCTCCATCATAAACTGGCAAATCAAACTTCACATCTAATTTAATCAAAGAAGGTTTCTTATTTTTCTTTTCAGGGCTTTCTTTATGCGAAGAAGATGATGATGAAGGTGATGATGGGGGAGATGGTGGAGACGACTTCTCTTCTTTTCCTTTGCCGTCTGGGTGGGCAACTAGAAGAGGTTCTTCTACTCCTTTATCTTATTTGGATGTTGATGACTCTTCACCTCTACCTCTCTTAAATGCTCTATACATTTTTTCTACCATGTTCTCATGGTCATGAAACTGTCCATGAACTGGGAGTCTGATCCCAAGGGACTTTCTTCTGACATTTTCCTCTTAGGATAGACTCTTCCAATTTCTGGGTTAGCTTCAACCGACTCTCCTTCTCCTAATTTAAGCTTTGATCTAGTTATCATTCAAAAAAATTCCAACACAAGTTTGTCTAACCTTAGAAACCTAAAGCTCTGATACCACTTGATCTAGAATTGATCTAAGACAATTAATAAGGTATTATAGACTCATGTGCATGGATGTGCCTATGTTATTTTATGCAATGAATCAATAAGATTGCAAAATACACAAGCAACGAAGCAGTTAAAGAAAACATAACAGGAAAACATATAAACACAACGAGTTTAATAAGGAGTTCACCTAATACTCCTAGGCTACGTCTCCTGGTCCAGCCTTCAGTGGTGGCCACTCTATTACGTTTTCAAGCAGATTTTTTACAATAGTGAGCTCAATTTGAGTCTCACACAATAGATATAAATCAGCAAGACTGTACTTGGATCCCCCAAGTCTCTAGAGTACACAAACTCTCCTTACTGACTCTCGACCTCTATTGGTTGCAGTAGTATGAGCCCAATCTGAGACTCATATATGATAGGTATTACAAAGGAGTGCGCTTGAACCTCTCAAGCCTTCTCTAGAGTGCATAGACTCTCTGACTCTCTCTGTCTCTATCTTAATCTTGGCTCGATGTTGCCTTTGCTTTTGTAGGTCAGATCGATTTCTTCTCTTTGCTTTCGGCTTACTGCCTACTTCTCTCTGCTATTAGCTTACTTCTCTCTCTGTCAGTTTGTGGGTTTAAAGCCAATCTATTTCCCGACTATTCATTTTCGCTTCCCGGCTTTCTAGTTCCTCTACCTCTGTTTGTTTGAATCTCTTTATCTTGCATAATTAGTCACTGTATAACACCTCATAGGGAGGTGGCAACCTATTTCATAATGGGTGAGTGTCAGTTATTTTGGACATATTTTAAATGACCGTTTTATCTATTAACTCCAAGAATGCTCGCAAAACACGACCTTCTGCCAATGCATCGTCCATCTCGGACTTCAGATCCTATGTGACCTCGCTTCATAACCTTGTCAAATATGGTCATCCATCAGAACACATCTTTGTCGTTGATCTGGGGACCCCAGATCCGACGATCATCGTTCATATCGAGTGGCTAAGTAACATGATGTTTACCCATCTAATGTGAGCAGTTCTCTCTCTCTTCCCCGGGACACGTGGCACTCGCTGGATGGCATCGGGTGAAACTCAGTTGAAACTGCTTACTGCTCGAAACCCCTTTGATATTCTGTCAGTTTTGTGGAATCTTGATCTGACAGAACCAAAACATTATTTTATGTATTTTATAGTTATTTTGGGTCCGGGTGCTCAGGGCTTCTCTTCACTGAGAGGTTTTCCCTACGATATGCGATATCAGAAACTACCTCCAATTACCCCTGCATTTGCTGGTTGGTGTCAGCACATGTTATCACGGTTCTCCTCTCTGTGTGCTAGATCGATGGCCCTTGTTGATCCACATTGATCGCCATTGCAATTGTCTAAGGATTCCCTCCGATAGCTGGAACTTTATAAGACTTTTAATATTTGGCATAATTTTTTAAGAGTTCATGAAAACTTAGAGTGCATTCTAGGATCCATTTGGATCAGTCTCCTTCACCCCAAAGAGAGGAGGAAGAGCAGTCAGGGTAGGGCAGTGGCATTCAGGAGGGAAAAAATCACTCCCTTCCGAATAAAGAGATACAAGAATCAATAGAAGGAAGGGTCGCGAAAGAAGTCAAAAGTGACAAAACCGTCACTGGATCCAATCACTTTGATAGAAGGTGACCTTGATGAAAGTGGAGACAAGGTATGTGATACCAGAGTGGAATTGTTATAGAAGTTCAAATAACAACAAAAACAAGTGCTAAGTACCATTCAAAAGGATCTACATGAGCTGGAGATCCAAACCAGCAAGATCCAGGTGAGTGCAGGGTAGGTAAGCGCTCCATAAACAAATTTGGCACCAGGAACCAATCAGGCAGTAGATATGGTTAAGTCACTTGATCTTCGGGTAGTCGTGCTACCAGATGGATCCTTGAGCATGGAGGAGGATGATGATAAGGTCATTTTAAATTCTTTGAAAAACATTGGACTCAACCTCACTGCACTACCTAGTGAATATCTTCGCATGCTGTAGGCAGGTGTGATAGTAGAGTTCAGAGAATGAAAGTAGTGCGCGCTAAGCCTAATCAGTGAATATAGGATGAATAATGATCATATATTTACTGAAAAGATAGAGGCGCTAAAGGCAAAGGAGACAATATAGGTGTAGAGCACTAAGATAGCAGCCGCAATAGTAGAAGCTTGCAGAATGATGCTAGAGTTGCACATACTAGAGGAAGCACCATTGGAGGAAAGGATCAAAAAGCTTGCTGCGGGCATGGACGATGCGAAGGCTGAGGTGGCTCAAGTCCAGTTTGAGTTAAACATGAAGATAACAAAACTGGAGTTGACTTCACAGCCCTCCACCCCACCAGAGGTTAGGGAACAGTGCGAAGCCCCTGTTAAGAATGGAGTCGTGGTAGCGGATGCCATGGTCGAGGACTACACTGCGCTGTTTGAGAAGGCTATGGAGGTAGTAATGACTCTATAGGAAGATCCCAACATGTAGAGATTGAATACCAAATTCTATGAGTTACAACAACAATATGACGAATTAAGGGTGATGACATGCATAGTTGCTACATTTCAACGCATCACCAAGCTACAAGAGGCTAAGAAGTCACTTACACAGGTGGAAGAAATGCAAAAGAAAGAAGTCGTCCTTAAGGCTAGATTCGGGCCTTGGTTGGGTGAGGCCTAAATCGTCTTTGCCAGTATTCAAGAAAAATTGACGAACTTTCAGAGTACGTAGCAGACGATCAAGCAGGATAGTGTCGGACCATCCATAGAGCAGTTGGTGGAACAGATCAAGTAGGAAGTCACGCAGAGCACGTCTGAAGTAGTGGTTGCACAAGTGGAGTTATGGGATCTTCACAGCAAGATCTCCATGCCAACTGAGTGACTCGAGGGTGAGTCACGATCTTTGTGTTAGGGGCCTATTGGGATGGGGTCCCCTGGGTCAATTTTGGGGAAAAAATCCCACGTTTTGTTATATACAATGTAAATTTTCCAAAAATTTTGGTTGCAGAGCACGTAGATAGTAAAGGAGCCAAAAAGATTTTTACCCTTCTTTTATGTAAGTTGAGTTGGATTTTGAAGATCTACCCATGGTTTGCAGACCATGGGATTGTATAAATAGAGGTGTCTTAGGAATGTCTAAAGGAGAGAAGTAAGGAAGTAGTCTATGGAAAGAGTCTAAAGGGTTAGCACATGAGAGTAAGAAGAAAGGCTTTGTAGCTGTGTGTGCAGAGAGGCCGAGAGTAGAGTCCACAACTGAGTGCGCAGGGAAGTCTTGAGTCTGTAAGCTAAACTGATTATTCATAAATAAGATTATTACTAAAATTTATGTGTCTACCCATTTACTTATGTTATGTATGAATGCACTTTATGATGTGATAAATAATGCTTGTATGAAATAATGTTGATGCATGGATTTACATGGTTTATATTGTTATATGAATGCAATTGACATTAAGTGTTTACGCAAAGATTATACTATTGCATGTTAAAGCTATCCAACACTTAAGAAGGTTTGAATAGTTGTTGGATTAAGAATAGTCTTGGATGCACGTAAGTGGCTAATTATCCTGTTCAAGGTCCGCAAAGGCCAGTCGTAGACCTCCACAGAGGTCTAGAGGCCGATTCAAGGAAGTTATATCGATAAGCCTTAAAGGCTTATTTATCTGTGCTAAGGAAGATTTAGGGGAAAAAACGACATCATGCTAATATCTGGGTGCAGAAACTTGGTTCTAGCATCCCCCTATACTGCTTCGGGTGAGACTTTAGTCTACGCTCCGTGGATTGATGTCGAAAGGGCCAGTAGTGTAAGGATTTGTTTGGCACAACTAACTCTGAACCTGGGTTGGAAGCCACTAAGCCAACATTGGTGCCAACTAGAATGAGTCCTAGATTCAAGGGAACAATATATTTGTGACCACACTATTAGGGAAGTCCTCATCCAATGGAAAGACACCTTACCAGAAGATATGACATGGGAACCAACAACTATTCCCCATAAATTTTCACAGCTCCATACTTGAGGACAAGTTTGTTTTTGAAGGGGGAGGGCATGTTAGGGTCTGACCCTAACCCCTTTATTAATGTAATAATCCCAAGGGGGCCCATAAGAGTCATGATTAGTTAATTTAATAAATAAATCTTGTAAGCATTGTAAGTGGTTGACCCGCATTATAAAAAATGAACCACAATTACTTATAATTAGCGATAACTAATAAATAGAGCGGTTAATATACATTATGGAAGGAACCATGAGTATTTAGGGTTTTGGGTCTCATGAAACTATATATTGTCAAAGATAGTAAGGGATGTCTGGTCTTGTGTTGTGTAATTGAGCTTTGCTCTACTGGAGGTTTCCGCATCGAAGAAGTAAGTAAACAATATTATTGCATATCATAATAGAGTATTTCCATTTTTATCATCTTATTGTGTTATATTTTGTGGTATCTTTGGCATATTTGGAACTCCTGATATTTTCTACAATTCAAGCATACTACACCATCAATGAAACAATATGACAACTATATCTCTTGCAACATTTCATCTAGTGAAGTTAAAGGAGCTTAAAGTTATTCAAGCTTTTGATGAAATTAAGGTTCCCTAATTATTCTATAAATAACATTATTTGATAGTCCTCATTGGGACCTTTCCAATGGTATATCTCGCTTTGAAAAATTCCTCCCGGATGAGAAGTTACAGGTATTTTAAAATCAACATCAGTTGGAAACCCAAACTATAGGGAAATAACCCAAAATATTAATGTGTTAATAAGTGTAAACCTTTTGGGCACATCCATGGTTCTTTGATCAATTCAACAGTGGATTTCAGTAGAACTTTCATAATATTTAACTTGTTAAATAATATGCATCTTTCCATTGATTAAATGACTCTAGGAATCAAATGAAAAATTGGAAGATGGATGATGTTAGAAGTTACATGAAATTTAGCATGTTTCTCTCACCCAATAGAATGATGGCATGTGGACACTTGCACAGTTACCCCACCACCATGGTATATTCATACATTGAAATGTGGCACAGTGTGGTAGGCTAGATGAGATGATGTTGTCAGTATAGTTAGCCTAACACATCAGCAGATGATTTCATCACAGTGACGTGGCACTAGTGACATGGTGCCACTAGGGGCCACCAGATGATAGGAAATTTTGGCAAGTTTTGATTGGTGAAAATTCTGAATATGGGTGACATGTGGCACCACTCAAGGGTTTCCACATGACATGATGATGTGATGTTTACGTCATCATGTAGATGACCATGGGCCCCTAAGGACCCGGTCATGTGGAATGGTCATGCTAGTGTCTATGAGTTACCAATGATCAAATGTACTCTTTCAATATGGTTGATAGGGTCCTAGGTCAAATTTCTATATTTTAAAATAAATTTTCAAATAAAATTTGATCATTGGTTAGTTCTAGGTCATTACTACTCCCTCCATTATGAAGGTCAATAAATGCCATCATGGTCTTCTCATCACTCCTTGTCAATAAAGAGTGTTTTGGTCATCATTTCATGGTCATTCACACTACAAAGGTCTACAGGTCCAAATCATGGTCTTAGATGTCCATTTGTTGTCATTTTTAGGATATATTATCAAAGAGTCATATAGGGGTCATATCATCACCTCATGTCACCATTATGGGAGTAGTAATTAGGGAAAAGTGTTCAAAGAGTTTTCTAAGGTACATTTTCCTCCTTGTGAAGATGTAACTATGCTTAATAAAGTGATAAAGTTGTTGTACACTATCCTATCATCATTTCTCAAAGGCATATGATATCACTCCATGACCTAAGAAAAAAAATAATTTCTAGCCTATAATAAGACCATCCAAGCATTCCAATTGTTCATTTCACCTTCATTGAGCATATCTCTACCATTGAGCTTAATATCTAGCCTAACATCTTATTCCCTCTCCAGTCACTTCATTGGCTATGAGATCCTTGAGAGAGCTCTCTCTGATTTGGTAGGGCTAGCTACCAAATCTAAAGATTGGTTTGAGGTTACCTCTGTCGGTCTCCTTTCTCAGCCTTGGAACACTGAGGAGTGCTAACATGTATAGTTAGTATAACACATCAGCAGATGATTTTATCACATTGACGTGGCACTAGTGACATGGTGCCACTAGGGGTCACCACGTGATAGGAAAATTTGGCAAGTTTTGATTGGTGAAAATTATGAATATGGGTGACATGTGGCACCCCTCAAGGGTTGCCACATGGAATGATGATGTCATGTAGATGACCATGGGCCCCTAAGGACCCAGTTATGTGGAATGGTTGCATGGACTCTGCCACAAAATGTAAGAAACAAGCTCAAGGATGTGGTCATATGCAATGATTGTATGGTGAAACGTGCAGCCTTTAAGGCATGGTGTCGTCCCTTGGTTAGCTATATTAAACTTGGGGCCACATGGATTCATATATAATATATATATATATATATATATAATATATATATATATATATATATATATATATATATATATATATATATATATATAGCTATGTGTGTGTGTGTGTGTGTGTGTGGTCGAGCACTCAATAAAAATAATACTCTTGACATAAATCACAAGCTTCACGATTGTTATAGTTTTTTAGCATATAATTATTGTTGGTTCTGAATCAAGCAAGCAAGGGATGAGTTTTTTATTGTTCTAGTTTCTCAATTCTTCGATAATGAAGTAATACACAATGCTAATTTTTTTACTTTGTGTGGAAGTGTCACAATGAATAGGCTATAAGTCATGATGGATAGGGTGTAGATAAGCCTTAACATGAGAGACTTGCATGATGACCCAGCCCCATGGTAGAGAGGGTGTATATAAGCCTTAACATGAAAAACATTGCATGATGACTTATCCCCATGATGGATAGGTCATATATAAACCTTAACATAACAAACCTTACATGACTTAGCCCCACAGTGGATAGAGCGTATATAAGCCTTAACACAACATATCTTACATGTTGAGTCAGCCCTATGGGGGATAGACATGAAGAATGGTGTGGAAAAGTGGTATCATAATTCCATAGAGCACAAGCCATGTCATTTGATGAATAACTACATTATGATGCAAGAAGATGGTCAAATAAGTACCATTGTGTAGCACATTTGGCTTGTATTTTGTGTTGTTCCTATTGAGACCCAGGTTCGAGCCTCTGTGATTTTCAGGTCAGATTTATTTATATTTTAAATGACTTATGGTACATTTCGTTGAAAATTTAGTTGACTGGAAGTCTACATTTTGTAGCATCAACACTGAAGTTTGAGCATTTTGTTGAAGAGCACTCGAAAATTGGCAATTTGTAGAACCATTAATTTATTATATAGTTCAATATGTTTTTTATGAGTTTTTGGGGTCATTAATGGTCCAAATTGGATTGCAAAAGATTATTGATGATCAAGGGTTAGAGGTGGATGCTTCTAGAGGCATGAAATGTCTTGTTCACAAAATTTTTATGACCAAAACCTCTTTTTCATGATTTGAGGGCTTATGAGTAGGTTGCAATGGTTGTGGATATATGGTGAAAAAAGTTCCAAGAAGGATTTTGTGTGACCATATTTATGAACTAGTTGGAGTATGGGCATCAATATGACAACTAATGATGGTGTTTGGTACAAAAATCTATGGTAGTGATAGTGCGTGAAAGGACTAACAATGTTTGTAGGTTGTGACCGTGGTTGCTGGTCATGACAGTGATTGCAAGTTGTGGTAGTGATTGTGGCTGCAAATTATGACACTACTAATGATTAAATGATTAACATCCATATATGATGATAGTGGATCTAGTTTGAAAATGATATGAAATAGAGGTCCACAAGGAGTTGAAGAAGGGGGTGGGTGCCTCCATTGAGGATGGAGCCTAGAAATCAGTGCTTGCCCATCATTGAGGTTGATGCCTCAATCATGTTGGAGCCTATAACAATTCAAATCCAACTCATCATTAGGGTTGGTACAAAAACCAGGTCGAAGTCTAAAGCAAGTTGGATCTCGCTCATCATCGAGGTTGGCGAATCAACTAGGTTTACAGTGAGAAGTTATTTATAATTTTTGGTTGGTACCTCAATCATGTTGTAGCCTACTGCAAATGGTAACTTGAATTTCTTTGGCATGGTTTCCTTTAGCAAGTTGGAGCCTACAAATCTATGTAATGAATTGAAGTATATGAAGAAGAATAATTTGTGGTTTTCTCATGTATGGGTTTCCAAATAAAAAATTTATCTCTTTGTGATGTGTTATTGATTTGATGGTAGCTTTATGATGCATTTTTCTATATGATGATATGATGCTTATGTTCATGGTTCATTGTTATATGAGTTTTTTATTATGAAAAGTTTGAAATGGTAATTTTTTCTCTCACTAATTCACCCCCCACCCGCCCCCCCCCTAGTGTGAGCTTTGGGACAACAAGTGGTATCAAAGCAAGTTACCTTCAGAATATTTATCTACTATAAGGTTGAAGTTCAAGGCAAAATGGCCACAACAATAGTAATGGGTAAGAACCCTATTTTTTATGGGTCCAATTATGCATTTTGGAAGAATTATAACTTGTCAAAGTAATGCAGTGAAAGTCAACACATGAGGTACAAAACACGCTCAAAACTTATTATGAAGGGGAAAAGAAATTCAAAGAAGTTAGGTTGCAATCTCTCAAAGGCCAATTCAAAACATTGAAGATACAAGACTATGAGGATATTGCTTTATATTTTCTTTGAGTAGACAATATTGTCAAATCCATTGCAAGTCTTTATGAAGAAGTAAAAGATATCTTTGTTGCTTGAAAAGTTTTGAGATCCCTTCCATCAAGATTCAATCCCAGAGTATCAGTCCTTGAATAGCTAACAGAAGTAGACAAGATGACCATGGATATGCTCCATGGAACTCTATCATCATATTATGTAAGAATAAAGGAAGAAAAAATGGGAGTCAAGAAAGTAACTTTCAAAGCAACCACATAAGATAAAAATAATGAAGATCAAGCATACTCTAATTCCGAAAAAGCATAAGTGAAGTTTGTACAAAAGTTAAAAAGAGGAACTTACAAGTTCAAAGGTAAGCTTCATTTCAAATGATTTTAATGTGGGAGGATAGGTCCTTATGCATCTAAATTTCCTTATGAAAATATGAATGATAGTGATGATGAGTCAAGGTTTAATTCTAAGCATCAAAAGAAGAAACAAGCTAGTAAAAAGAATAATTTCTACTCTCAAGAACAAAGTGACAATGAAAGCAACGAGAGTATGCTTGATGATGAAAGAAGTGGAATATTATTCATCGTTGAAGTTGAAGAACCTGAAGCAAAAATAGATTATGAAGGAAATATTAGAAGTGCACTAAAGGAAATTTAGATCCTTAGAAAGAAGGAAGGCCAATTGATGCAGTAGCTTCAGGATAAAAATCTAAATGAAGATACCATTATTCCTCTCAAATTCGAATTAGAAGAAGAAAAAAGGCAAAGGATTTTTTTTCATTACAACCAAATGCGAAGGAAAACATTTGTGAAAGACTAGAAGAGGAAGTTGTCCTCTTGAGAGAAGAATTGGAGCAACTCAAATCAAAGTTTCACAAAGAGACTAAATCCATAGACTACATTCTTAGCATGCATATGTCTCCTCTCATTAAAATAGGTATTGATTATCGAGTAAATTGTTAGGTACCCAATGATTCCCCAAGCTCATCAAATGAAGATCATACTAAGAATTTAAATTAGTCATTGCATCTATGAGAAAATCTCCTGAAGATCCAAAGTAAGTGATGAGCTAGGCCAAGAATGTTCAATTTAGTGACCCTCAAGTCAATTTTAGAAAAGAGCATAGTACTAGAAACCAAAATCAAGAGAGAGGACCTCTTATGACAAGGAATGTTCTCAAAGGAGTCAAAAGCAACAATGAAGTATGTATTGGTAATCATTAAATGAATACAATTCCTCCAAGAAATCTTCACAAAGGATTCACAAGTAGCAATGATGTAGGTGTTAGTGATAAACAAATAAATATCGCTCATCCAATGAATAAATTCAAAAGGTCAAGGTCTCCCTCCACATCCAGGTATCAAAATATTTTTTTTGGTTCTTGTTTCACATGCACAAATTTTGGCCACAAAGAATAAGATTGCAAGACCTATGATGTTGTGAGATATAAAGGATATCATCAAGTACCTAGATGGAGGCATATGGACCGAATTAGGATAATTACTCACTCATTTCCACAAATATTGAAGCATGATGTTGAGTGCCATATATGTCACAATGAAGGTCATATAGCACGAGACTACAGACTTAACTTAAGATGGCACAATAGAGAGGTATTTCTTGTCAATGCAAGAAAATGGAGAAGAGGTAAAGGAGGACCTCTATGTTAGGTGTGTGTTATATTCTTTGCATGACTAGTTGCACATGTAGGGGGGTCAGAGGGGGACAGTAGTATCCCATGGTCATTGCATTGAGTGCAGCAGGGGGTCACAAGGGGGCACAACCCCCCTTTTCAAGGGGTTACAGGGGGGTGTTAGCCCCCTTGTATAGTGTCTGGGGTAGCACTCTAGAAAAAATAATTTGGACCCTATATTAGGTGGGCAAACCTACCTATGGTTTTGTGCATATGTTTTGCACATGGTTTTGGGCATGATGGTTTTATGCCCAGGGTATTTTGTAGATCTGGTCAAGAGAACTACAGTTATGTTCTAATATAGGGTTAATGGATTATGTTTTATGAATGCTTTGGCATGTATATATATATATGTATTGTAACATCAAAATGAAAATAATGAAATATCAATCTAGTAGTCCGGTTTTGGGATCCAAGGTAAAATATTTGCGTATTTGTTTTTTGTTTCTCACCATTGAATATTTTTTCTTTTTTAGGAATTCATTTAGAGGTAATTTCTATACAAGGTTAAAACCTACATTTGGTATCAAAGTTGTTTCAGATTCAAGGGGAAGCCCTTACTACTGAGGGGTTTTTATTAGGCCTATCATAGACCTTGTTCAGTGGGAGGTCTACAGGCTCAATTCTTGCAGTGAAAGAAGATTGAAATCAGTGGAAAGATAGATATCGAGAAATTTAATGCTCAGATTTTTTTAGTTGTGGAAACTCAAGAGTGAGAGTCTGCTTGTGGATAATGATCACTGGATCATGGTAGATCTGCGTATTAAACCAACGAAAGTGTCAGCAAAATATTGGGTGAAGTTGGATTAGAAGGAAAATAGAACAATATGGTTGTGTATCTTAGATTCAATGTTGTAAATGTATCAGGGGAAGCTATGATGAAGGATTTGTGGGTTAAGTTAGAGATTTTGTACCAATCTAAGTCTCTGGTAAACAAATTGTTCCTGCAAAAAAAGTTGTATAACCTGAGGATGAAGGATGGAGACTCGGTGACAAAGCATCTAAATGCATTTAATACTATGGTAAGCCAATTGTTATATGTTGATATACAAATTTTAGATGAAGATAAGTGCATCAATTTGTTATGTTCTCTACTAGATTCGTGGGATAGTCTAGTTGTTGCAATAGGTAGTAATACAACTACCTTGAAGTTTGATGAAATAGTCTGATCCTTACTATCAGATGACATGAGGCGGAAAAATATTGAGATCCAAAATGCAGATGTCTTGTATGTACATGGATGATCCTAGAACATAAAAAAAAATAAGTCCTTGAGTGGGAGATCTAAATCTAAAGGGAGATATAAATCTCCAAGAAAACCTTTAAAGGTATGTTGGAAATGCAAAAAGGAAGGGAACTACAAAAAGGATTGTAGATCTAAAGGTCCTGATAAAGGAAAGGGATTTGATGATGCTCCTTCTGTAGAGGTGAAAACCACCTCAGATGAAGGTGAGGATGTGTACTTGGCTTCTTCAAGTACACTTGTAGATCATGAGGCATGGTTGATTGACTCAGGTGCATCATTTCACTTCAGCCCCCATATGGAGTGGTTTTGCGAGTATGAGAAATATGATGGTGGCGATGTCTTCCTAAGGGATGACAGGAAGGCTAGAATCATCAGACACAGAAAATTCAAGCTGAAGCTACAAGGTGGAAGGATTAGAACACTTCCGAGTGTTCTACATATTCCTGCATTGGCCAAAAATCTAGTTTCTGTAAGCAAGGTGGATGATGTAGGTGTAAACAGTGTTTGAGAAAGATACATGCAAGATGGTTTGGGAGCACTGGTATTGATGTGGGGAGTTAAGATTGGAACTCTGTACAAGATTTTGGGTAGTACTATTATTGATGGGTGCAACAATTTTGTGGTTCATAAAAGTGGAGTAGAAAATCTATTGGTCTCTGAAGAAAAAAACCATGTTATGGCATCAAAGGATTGGACATATTAGATAGAAGGGCCTTGAAACACTTCATGGTAATTGTAAGGTAGAAAGTATGTATAATTTTTCTCTGGATTTCGGTTTCTATGAACATTGTGTATATGGGAAGCCGAATCGGGTGAGTTTCCCCCTGGTGCTAAGAGGGTGAAAGGGATATTAGAGCTTGTGCACAGTGATGTGTTTGGACCTGTGTTAGTACCATCATTGGTAAATTCTATGTACTATGTGTTATACCACCATTTATCATCCTTGGTATTTGTGATGCTTGGTTTATGGCCTCGGGGAACCCCTCCTTCTAAACTTGGTCCAAATATTTTTAAAACATTGTTTTATTCCCTATACACTACTTTTCCCTGAGATAAAAGTGTGTACACACAAGTTAGTCAATACCCAACCCACATATATGTGTTAAAACACTTAAAAAAAAAATCCTTAATTATGGGCAGAGTTCACGGTTTCTACCTGTTGATTACCTCTTATTCCTTGTGGCCCAACTGTTTCCCAACTAAAAAACTAATTGGGAGAAGTATAAATAGACTTCTATGGGAAGGCCTTAAGGAGGAGAAGAGATAGAGTTATTATATTGACATTATCCCTCACTAAGTCTGAAGTATCCCTATACTTCAAGCACTTCCCTAAGTCAGGAAACCCTTGTTTCCTTGAGTTTTGATATTCTCCCTCTTGCTTAAGATATCATGGTATTGGTTATGGAAGGAGGTTGTTGAAGACTGGGACTGAATGGTTCTGGAGGACGATTTTGCTTGGAGTCAGAAAAAGAAGACTCAGGTGAATTCTCTCCATGTTAGTTATAGCTTTCTACAATAAAAATAAGCGTTGTCTTGTTCTTGAGATTAATTGTGTTTATGCATCATATAGTGTTCTAATTCATATATGAATGTTATTTTGATATATAACTAATAATTTTCTTATATCATACAAAGTTAATTTAATTAAAATGCTTTATCTATATGCTGCTATGTATGTTTGAAATGGTTTATTTGTAGATTCGAAGATCATCAGGTGTTGCAGAGGGTCTGAACCCTGTTGGAACTACCCAAATGAAGGACATCTGGGTATGGTCACTATCACATAGTTTGTTTATTTAAGCATTTTTCCTGAGTTGTATGAGTGTTTCTTACTGCAGTTTTCTCTTGCTCTGTTGGGGTTCCAACCCAAAGCCCTAGGGTACTTATTCCCGTAAAATAATTGGTGACTCCACTGGGGATAACAATCTTGTTATTCCTAGTTTGGATTGTTCAGTGTCAATCAGGGCTCAGTTCTTGGTTTGCTTGCTGTGACAATATTATTTAGTCCAGTAGAATCTCAAACCTTAAGTCTGATATTTTTGATTTGGCTTTGTTTTTTTATTTTTCTTGCAAAGCTTTGTATACGCACTTTAGCCTATTTACAATAGCATACACACGCTTGTTTCTATGAAGTGAACCCACGTATATGTGAGTTTCCTTTATTAGAAGTGTGTATACATGCCTCTGTGCTTGAACATAGTTGCGTATACCATTTTTTGCATTGTTTTTTCAAATCTCTCTACTCAGAAATATTCATTTCTTGGTCTGTTTAGTCTTTGAGTGGTCAATTTCTGTGTCTATAATTTTATTATTTTGTGAGCTTACTGTTTTGAAGTCTCTTCCACTTTGAAAAGATTTGGCCTAGGTTTGCTTTTGAGTGAGTTTTATGATTTGTGTTTTGGCACACAAGACTTCGTACAGAGGTTCTTGATTGTTCTGGTCCTCTAGAACAACAGATTGTTTTCAATCTTGGTGTTAAGCTTGGTTATTCGTCTACTTGATTTGCTTTCTGTCATTTTGTGGCCTTATACCATTACTTGCTTTTTAGAAGTCTTTTTTGACGAATTTGAAAGTATTTCTTTCCTGACTTCTTGGTCATTTTTTCAAGCTCTTTGCTGCTATTTGGGTCGTTTAATACAAGTTGAAGCCTTTTTGTTCAAGTTTTCATTCGTTTTTGAATTTGTAACTTGAAAAGATTCCTTGTGCTCTTCTTTCGGTCTTCAAGTCTTAGTGGCATTTAGAGTGATTTCAAAAGGTTGTTTTGATTGTTTCTTGCAAAAGAAAAGATCTTAAAAAACATTTTTTTTGTTATCTTTTCCCAAGTTTGATTTTGGTTTCTTTTGATTTTTTGAAAGTGAATTGTGATCTTTTGGGATTTGTCCTTCTTGTTTGGAGAGAATTTTTCATTCAAAATTTATATTATCTTCAATACTTAAGTTGGCTTATTAATGGTTATAAACAATTACTTTTGTTTTTTAGAGTGATTTAGGATCATGCACCTTCATTACACCTTGCATTAGGATAGTTTGAATTGTTAAAGCATTAGTAGTCTTTTTAGTTTTTGCATGTGTGAAGTTTGTTGCAAGGAAAGAAAATAAAAAGTATTTTTCTTTATAGAAGTTTCGTAAAACCCACATAGAGATCTCTTTTCATCAAAGAAAAAATGATTGCATTCATGTAGTTAATTTTTCATTGATTTCGGTTGAGTTATACACATATCATTTGTTTCACTCCCATCTATACCCTTGACTTAAAAGAACAACCTTTAAAATAAAGCGATTAATTAAAATAAACTAGAACTTTTGTATTGTCATCAGAATACATCAACAAGTTTAGGTTTATTAGGTCCTTGGATTAGAGAAAAGGAGAGTTAACTCTCCAAGGCCACTCTAAATTGTAAAACATAGAAGTTTGATTAAAGAGCGAAATCCAATAGCGTTAGGGAGACTGGGAAAGCTCCATGACCGGGAGTATTGCACGAGGGTTAGTGAAGATAAGGATGAGAGATACCGCCTCTCTTACTTGTCGAATCCTACCTCACGATCGTTCTGCTCGGCTTCTGATACGAGTTGATGACCATACTTGCCTATCCTAGGGACCACACAAGTGGCTGCAGAGGGGAATCCCATGGCACCTGAGGTTGACATTGCATCACATGTAATAGTACTTCTAGAGGGTACCCTTACAAAGGTTGGGTGCTTGCCCCGACAAAGGCTGTTGTCTGGAGATCAGTGTAACTACTTCTGATACCTTCACTGGTAGGCTTAGGCTGTTATTATCCCAAACTATCTTCAGAAGGTCCCTTACTTTGCTTTCTTGTATTTTGGTGTTTGTTCCTCATCACTCGGAGTAGAAATACTTGGAAGCTATTTGATTGGTTGTATCTTTAGGGATTTTATAGTCGAGTGCTCTTTGATCTTTGTATATAGTTGGATTTAGGTATTTTTGTCTTGTCACTTTTGGACTTTAGATTCTGAGTGACTGACCTACCACTCTGTAGATCTTGAAAGGCTTTTGATATTTCTTTTGAAAGTGGTGGAGTTACCTCCTCAAGGGAAAAAGGTTTTGATTGTGCATCTATATTCCTTGAAAAGTCATTTGTACGTTCTCGTAAGGGAAGGATCTATGAATATGTTAGATATGGCCAATATTCTCGTGGAAACCAACCAAGGTACCCTCCCAAAAGGACATCCTTGTGCTTTTCCTTTCTTTGGAAACATTGGTACCCCCTTGATGGCCACTTTGAATATTTCTAGATTGAATGTTGGACTACCAGTTTGGCTATGGTCCACTCTGAATATTCCAAATGTTCTTGAAGCTTCTCAGATGAATGCTTTATTTCAGGGGCATCACATGGGTGTTAATTTTTCATCTTCTTCAAAGAGAAATCTAGGATTCTCTTTCTCCTCCTTCTTGTAATAAGATATCTAAAAAGAGGGGAAAGAGGAAGATGAAGAAGAGGAATAATTCTAGCAATTCATCATCAACCTTTTCCAGTCATGTTGAAGATGAACTCTTGGCTGCTGCAAGTCATGTTGGGGGCACAAGTCTAGTCACTGAGAGTCATACTAGCAATTCTTCATCAACCGTTGCTAGTCATTTTGAAGATGAGCTCTCAGTGGCTACAAGTCATGCTGGGGGCACAAGTCTAGTCACTACGAGTCATACTAGCAATTCATCATCAACCTCTGCTATTCATATTCCAGATGGGCCTTTAGCTACTACAAGTTATGCTGGGGGCATACATCTAGTCACTGCTAGTCATACTAGAAAAGAGTCACTAACCTCTGCAAGTCATGTTTAGGACTCTTTGCAAACCACTGCTAGTCATGTTGGCAGAATAGATCTTGATAAGGAACCTAGGCTTGGAAGTTTTAAACATAAGTTCCCTTGTAAGATATGCAAGGGAGACCATCTTACCCATTTCTGCCCTAGTATTCCAGAGGTACAAAGGATATGGTTCGAGTTTGAAAATTCTTCTACTCCTCGATCTGATATGGTTTCTCATCAGTTTCATCAACCATTAGTTGATAATGTGGTTGAGTCAGTGCAATCTCTGGCTGATTACACTCCTCTTTTGGGGGGTGAAGTGCCTAACAACAGATTTTGTTTGATTTCTAGTATAGAGTCTTCTAGTATAAGGGCATTCCAGTTTCTTCGAATGTTTCCCCTCCAAGTTCTAGGAGTGTCTCCTTTGATTGGGGCCTTATCGAGCCTCGTCTTCCTTCTGCTGCACCTTTCTAGATAAAGGTTAGAGTTAATTCCACAAACATCTATCAATGTATGGTGGATGAAGGATCCTCTACAAGTATTATATCCTCCTTGACTTGGAAAGCTTTGGGTTCTCCAAAGTTGTTGACAGTTAAGAGTAAGTTGTTAGTTTATGATAGAAGACATGGTGAATCTATGGGTGTTCTTCCTCAATTTCCTATTACTTTAGGTGGGAAGATTGTCTTAATCAATATGATGGTGGTTGATTGCCCTTTAGAATTTAATATGCTATTTGGGCGAGATTATGTCTATGCTATGAATGCTGTGGTGTCTTCACTCTTTCGAGTGATGTGTTTTCCTCATAAAAGGAATATTGTCACTATTGATCAACTTGCATGTGATAATCACCACCCTAATTCGAATTTACTGCAGAATACCCCTTGGTTTGTTCCAAGTGTTCAAGTAGACTCTACCCAACCATGGGTGAATTATGTGGCATTGAATCCTCAATGTTCAATTGCTTATGAGAAGGATCCTTTCACCTATTATTCTCCTTCTTGGGACTTGGTCCCGATAGTTGATCAAGAGCTTCTTCCTATAGGGACATGGGACCCCTTAATTCTCTCTTTTAATCCTTGTAGTTCTCATGATTTCTCAGAATTTGATTTGCCTTCACAGGAGGAACTCTTTGAAGCCATGCGTTTTGACTACCAATGGAGTCCTTGGCCTGAGCCCTACAAGGGATTTGTCCAGAAGAACTATTATGCGTAATCTACAAGGTTGAGTCGTTCCCTGTACCATATTGTATATATAAGGTACGCATTTTCAAGTTTTGTATTCTATAACACAAGATTTTATCTGAAGTTTATATATGGGATGTATTAACTTCTTTTCTAGTGTTCCTATTGATCCATTCTGATAGGTATCGTTCACTCACTGGCATATAGGTTAGAGAAAACCATTTTTTCCATTGCATCTTTCATACTAGCCTCCATTCAGTGATACATTAGCCATAGGGTTGACCCCATCATGTCTTGGTTAGAAAACCATGTTCACTCGCTGATTTTTAAATCATGATGTGATGGTAGAGCCATCTTTTACATGGGCATCTTAGTTAGAACCTCATTGACATTAGTTTCCCATGCTGTTATACTAAGTAGGCTCAGGAGTCCTCTTTAGTTCTACCATGACTTGTGCATTGAAGACACATTCTCCTTGCTTCAATGTTTATTTATGGCCTTATACCCTAGAGGCTCCTTTATGTTGAGTTGTACTGTCACATTGCATTTTGACTATTTGCACCTTTTGGCCTTGAGCTGGCTTCACTTGGACTCATGTTTAAGCCACTTATTTGACCATGTCTTTTGCAAGATCAACCATGCAATAACCTAGCTTCTGCAACTTGACATATCCTTTGACTCGTGGAAGGAACATCCCTTTGAGTATCCTTGACCAGTTTCACCTCCCTGCATTGAGCATAGGATTGTTCCCACCCTGGGAACTAGATCATCTATTTCTTTGACACTTGTTCTTTCCACTGTACTATATCATTCTTTCATTCTTTTTCCAGCTTAAAGAAAAAGACAAAAAAATTATATATTCCAAAAAGAGTGGGAATGAGACAACATTTCAATATATTGTTGGTAGCAAGAGTCTGTCATGTCGCCCTTGAACAAAGCACTCAAAAGAAAGTCTCTCCTCCAATTTGGGCGGGATTTAGTTTGATTTAGGTATGCCTTAACCTTGTTATCGAGTCAGTTCTCCTCCTATTGGTTACCTCTTCCAATCATACGGAGAGTTCACTCATGCCTCCTGCATGACAAACTTATACAGAGTTATCATATGCTACCATATAGTCATCATTGAGTCATGATATTGTTCAAGGGAAGTAAGCTTGAGTCAGCCTCTCTACGGTGTCTCTTGACCTATTTTTCAGTTGGCCATCCGTGGTTGTCAATGTCATTTTTTTCATCACATCAATTATATTGGTCCTTTGCTCGTACTAGTTTGAGAAGGTCTCCATTGACTTCGTGCTGGCAGGTCTTGTCCTTATCAACAAAGACATATTTCTTCAAGGGTAAGCATAGAGCTGCACCCTGACCCTATTTTCATTATTGATAGGTCACCTTATGCTCAACATCGATCAGTATCATGGGTCCTTGACTGAGTGGTTTCCCTTGTGTTTGACATCAACTTTCATTATCACACATTAGGATTCGTGAAGTGCCTTGGTTTCCATTTGACCCTATTGGTGGATTCCTCACCTCTGTGTCAGCTTTCATTATTGATTGGTTTAGAGGGTTTCTATCGTGTGCTAGCTACATCTCATGTACATCGAAAATGTGCTTCAGTTGGGTTACTACATCTTTTTTGTCTGATTCCTTCCAAATTATTGGCCTACAGGTTACACTCATGCTATATTGATGAAGGGTGCCTTAATGCCTTCCTTCTAGTGGATATTTTCCTATCGACTATGACTCATTGCTCTGGGACAAAGATCTAGAGTCGATTTGGCAGTACCTTGGGGTTAGTAGTCATCAGTGGCAGATTCCTTCGCTATCAACAGTGGGAAACCATCATTGTCCCCTGATTGATAGATTCTTCCAGGTGTTCAACTTCAACTCATTCACTCACACTTGTTAGATTGTATTGGGTACCTTGACTCTCATTATCATTATCGGTGAATAGTCTTGTGTTTTTCAATGGTATACATCAATCACCGGTAATCAAATGATTTCTCACATGGTCGACCTCAGATCATTTATTCCCATTGTGTAGAAATGTACCACAGTGGTCGGTGAAGACCTCAGGTTGCATCAACATGTTTTGGTTCACTTGTCAGTTGCTCCTATTACTACTAGTTGACACCATCCACCCTATATGTTGCAATTCTTCACAATGACATCTTATATGCTAGCATCCGAGTTATGATGTAGTATCATTTTATTCCATCATTTTCATTTAGTACTATTAGGATCAGTTTTTGACATCAGTGATCAACTTCATCTTTCAGCGTCATTGATCATCTTCTTATATGTGATATTCAGACATGTACTTTTTATCACGATCAGATGATCCATTATGTACTTTCAGTTATTTATACTTGTATACATAGTGGATCTGCTTGTACTTGATATGTGGACAAGCTTTACTTTCTCTGAGCATGGGTATGCCTGCCTCAGACAACAGTTTCTTTCTGATCTCCTTTTGATGGCTTGGCAGGCTAAATTCTGGTGAAGTCCTTCTCAATCTTGGCAGGATTCTTTCCATATACTTAATACATTTCGACCATCATGCACCCCTTCTGACCTCATATATTAGGGGCAATCTATTATAGCACCATTTACCACTCTTGGTATTTTTGATGCTTGGTTTATGGCCTAGGGAAACCCATCCTTCCAAACTTGGTCCAAATATTCTAAAAACAATGTTTTATTCCCTGTATGCTACTTTTCCTTGAGATAAAAGCATGTACATGTGGGTTAGTTAATACCAAACCCACGTATATATGTTAAAACACTTTAAAAAATTAAATTTCCTTAATTATGGGCAGAGTTCATGGGTTTTACCTATTGATTACCTCCTATTTCCCGTGGCCCAACTGTTTCTCAACTGTTTCCCATCTAAAAAACTAAATGGGAGAAGTATAAATAGACTTCTATGGGAAGGCCTTAAGGAGGAGAAGAGATAGAATTATTATACTAATATTATCCCTGATTGGGTCTCAAGTATCCCTATTCTTCAAGCACTTCCCCAAGTTTCAAGAAACCCTTGTTTCCTTGAGTATTGATATTCTCCCTCTTGCTTGAGATATCATGGTATTGGTTATGGAAGGAGGCTGTTGAAGATTGGGACTGGAAAGATATGGAGGATGATTCTGCTTGGAGCTGAAAGAAGAAGACTCAGGTGAATTCTCTTCGTGTTAGTTATAGCTTTCTACAATAAAAAGAAGCATTGTCTTGTTCCTGAGATTAACTATGTTTATGCATCAGATAGTGTTGTAATTCATATATGAATGTTATCTTGATGTATAACTAATCATTTTCTTATACGATACAAAATTAATTTCATTAAAATGCTTTATCTATATGCTACTATGTATGTTCGAATTGGTTGATTTGTAGATTTGAAGATCATCAAGAGTTGCAGAGGGTTTGAACCCTCCTGGAACCACCCAAGCGAAGGACATCTAGGTATGGTTGCTATCACATAGTTTGTTTATTTAAGCATTTTTCTTGAGTTGTATGAGTGTTTCTTACTGTAGTTTTCTATTGCTCTGTTGGGGTTCCAACCCAAATCCTTAGGGTACTTGTTCCCGTAACACTATGTATCGTTTATAATGTATTCTCAAGGGATACATGGATATATTTCCTTAGGAAGAAATCTAAAGTCTTTGACAGATTTAAAGAATTTAAGGCTCTAGTGGAAAACCAAATAGAGAAGAAGATAAAGGTGTTGAGGATAGATAATGGTGGAGATTTCTGCAAGATGGAATTTGAAGAGTTTTATGAGAAGTGTGTCATAACACAGTAGAAGACTACTCCATACACACCTCAGCATAACAGATTTGTAGAAAGAATGAAGAGGATGTTGATGGAAAAGGAAAGAAACATTCCTAGTGGTGTTGGGCTATGACATGAATTATGGGCAGAGGTAGTGGATATTGCATGTTACCTGGTTAATAGATCATCTTCATCAGCATTGGAGGATAATACTCCACATGGGGTATGGACTAGTAATAAATCTTGTCTTTCACATTTGATTGTATTTGTTTGTGATGCATATGTACATGTTCCAAAGGAGAAAAGAAACAATTTTGATAGTAATTCTGAAAGGTGCATCTTTATTGAGTATAAGGATGGTATAAAAAGGTTATAAGATTTGGAACCCAAAAACAAGGAAGGTTGTGTACAACTAAGATGTGGTGTTTAGAGAGCTAAAATATGTTATTAAACATGAATTCCTACCAAAGGAACCTAATAACATAGAGTTTGAGCTAAAGGAGGAAGAATCAAACTCTACAATAGAATAGGAATCAAAAGATGAAGAGCCACAAACTCCAGTTGTGAGAAGATCAATTCAAGAAAGAAGATAGCCAGAAATGTATAATCCATATTGTTATAGGCTATTTTGTCTCATATGATCAATCAATATCCTATTCCCCCTTTACATCATAATTTCACAAAGCCCTATGCATGACTCTCTCATTCCCCGAAGTTTCTACCTTAAAATGCATCATCTGAGCCAGTTTTAGGGTAAATGCTCCCTGGCCTCTTACAAGAAAATTTTCAACTACAGGTTTCTCCATAGTGGCTTGTGTTGATCATCTATAGGTTTCTCCCCTTTTCACTTGTGTTGGTTCTAGAAATTCGGGAAAAAGAGAGAGAATATCGAAGCCTCCATTTCCATAAGTTTCCAGGATTTGTTGCAACCATTTACCTCAGATAAAACTTTAGAATCCTATCATATCCTACCTTGGAGCTTCCATCCCTTCTCCTTATATCTCATCCTCCCATCAAGAGTGGATCTCAATCCCAATATTGTTAAAAGGATAAGAACTCCCAACTTACCTCATTCCTCTATATATTTACAACCTTCCATATGCAAGGGGTTGGCTTTTAGAGAGTGATTCTACCCTCATTAGGGGAATTTTGAGGTCTAAAATGGGCCCCATTAGGTAATTATAAAATAATAGTGGAAATAATAAAATAATATTATATTACATCATCAATTTTTAAGGGGAAAAAGGAAAAAACTACTTTTTCAACTCGTATTTTCAACTTATCTCCCTATGAGTTTACTCAAATTTCGAGTGGGAACAATCATTGAATGAAATTTTGATTCCTAATCCAAGGAATTCCCATGTTGCATACTTTTGATGGACCTTGCTACACGAAAAATGAGAAATACATGAAAAATGTGATTGCAATCACTTTTTTTCATGTATTTCTCATTTTTTCATGTAGCAGGGTCCATCGAAAGTATGCAACTTGGGTACTCTTTGGATGAGAAATTAAAATTTTCATCCAACGAGTACTGCTGCTTGAAATTTGAGTAAAACATTAGGGAGATAAGTTTAAAAAATGAGTTGAAAAAGCAGTTTTATTATTTTATTATTTTTTGATCTTTTTACCTTTTTACTCCAAAAATGGTGAATCATCCCCCATGGTTTACATCATCATCTTGAATCCTATTGGTTCTTATAAAGTTTATTTTCGTTATAAATTCTTATTAGGAGGCCCATTTTAGACCTCAAAATTCCTTTAATGTATGTTGTTGTTGTGAGACTTATTCTTTCATGCATTTAGGGTGATTGGAGGTGCACTTTGTGACAAAGGAAGGACAAGTCAACAACTTGGAGGAGCTCTTCTACAAGATCAACACCTATTTATGGTTGTAACTCACTCCATTTATATCAATACAAAGAGTTCCTTTTTTTTTTCCTATATGTGATGTATTTATTTCATATATTTCAATACCATGTTGATATGTTGAATGAAGTAGATAGATGATGCTACATACATCTCATATTTTCTTGGCTTGTGTTGTCTAGTTGTGCAGGTTCTAATTTTAGCAACTAGAGCTACAATTGGAGCATTCAAGACAAAGAATGAGTGTAACATACAACAGATTCCAAGTAGGTTTCATCCCTTCATATACTTACTTTAAGGAAAACATTAGGCCCTTTTTGTTGTTCTAGGTTAGCCACCAAAAACTAGGGGGGATAATTTTGCCTGCAACCATAAATCTCGAATAACAAATTGGTGACTCCACTGGGGAGTGGTTCATTCCCTTGGTGTTTTCCTTGTCCATTGTGATTTCCTTACCTCTTATTCATACCTTTACTGTCTTACTCAGTCAAGAATAGACCCAAGAATACCATTCATTGAGATTTAATTGCAATTTTTGTGCCAGAACTTTCCATTCCTTGATCATCGCACCCTGTGGTCTAGAGACAGCGCCCTGCAATGCACCCTATCCTTCTATGCACCTGCATTGTAGTGCACCCTAGCCTTTTCAACGCCTATGTTTCAGTGCACCCTATCCCTTTCAGCACCTGTTATGGTCCCAGTTTAATGCAAAAAAATTCCTTTTTATGATTTCATCTCTGATTAAATTTGTTCTAGCTGGCCCTCCTTGTGTCCTTGAGTGTGTCTTGGTCTCGCATAAGCCTCCATTGGTTTTCTTTTGGTTTTTGAGTGCCTTTGATAATAATTTTTTTATATTTTCGTTTGTTCTTGTCATTAGGTCATTAGAAAACTAAATTGTTTAGTCTTTGAGTTCTTGAATGAATTGGTGTTTTAGTCATCATTCTAAATAGTTTTGTTTTATCAATGATTAGACAAATCTCTTAGTTTTCATCTAAACATTAAGTGGAATCCAAAAGAAAAATATTATGCATCATGAATTACATATAGGGCTTTGATTTTTATTGGAAAAGTGAAGTTGTAGAGATCAATTGTTACACCACTATTTGTTGCAATGTTGATTGATTTCTTCTTCCCCTACTTAGTTAGGCCTTTCATTGTTAAAAGGAAAATGAAAAGATTTATTTTTGTCATATTACTTGCATCATAGCTATGTTCCGTGACATCAATTTTTGAGCCTTGAAATTGAAACATAATTTAAGATCAACTCTAAAATTCATCTCAATTAACCTAAGGAGAATTTGAAACTTAACAACATACTTAGAAGTTTAGGCTAGAGATGTGTTCAGGTGTCGTTAAACATAGGAGTTGTCATTGTTTTCCAACGTTGTATCCTAAGGGTGAAATATTATTCCACGTACATAAGTGTATGGGATCATTATCCACGTACCTTTGGGTATATTGGATGGTGCTCCACGCATGCTAAGTATATGGGGATTCTCTCATCGAACAGTTATGCATTAGAAAACACTACTATGAACTGCACTCCCATGTATCATTGAGTATATTTTTTGGAGTCCCCTGTAGGTTGTTGTCCCCACCATAGGTAACTGCATCGGTCACCTTGTACACCATGATACACTGAACACAACATTCAGAGAGATTTCCTACATGTACGTTAAGTCCTTGGTTCACCAAAGTGTATATTACAGTTCACAGTTGCTTAGTAAACCTTTATGCCTAGTTACCCCTTTGTTTTGTTTGTGTCTTTAATTTCTAAAATAAATTAATTGACCATGGAACAATATCTTCCTTGTGGAAAAATTCCTTAGTAGATCTTAGGTTGAAACTAATAGCAATAGTTTCAGAGTTTACCAATCAAGGGAACCCCTCTGATGGGAATCCTGGTCCTTTTCCTTCTTTTGGAAATATTAGTGCTCCTTATATGGCAACGTTGTCCCTTCCTATATTTACCATTGGTTTTCCAGTTTGTTTATTTTAAACCCCTATGGTTTTGAATGTCCAAACTTCTTCTCAACCAATTTCTCCTCCACCTAAAAAGCATCAACCTCATGATGATCCTAAAGTTGACCCTTTGCCTTCTTCACCTATTGTTTCTTCATCCCTTTCTTCCTCCTTTCCTGGTGAAAGTATTTATTCTAGTAGCCAAGAATATAAGAAGAATAAGAAAAGGATGAATAAGAAGAAGCAAAATAAAATGGGGGAACCAAGCAACCATTGCTACGGATGCAACTAGTATGGACAAGTCTTCCAATCAGCCCCGTGAATTTAAATTACCTTGCATGTTTTGGAAGGGTTATCACCTCCTTAGATATTGTCCTAGTATTCCCAAGGTATTAGAAGTGTGGTCCACAAGCTCACATCAGTCGTTGTGGTCAGCTAATGGAGATCATGCTGGTGACAAACCCTCAACTAGCGATAGTAAGGTCCATGGAAAAAAGGGTAAAGTAAAATCTCCCTGTAAGGTATGTGAAGGGAATCATCCTATTCACCCTTGTCCCTATATGGATGAAGCCTAAAAAGTGTTGGAAAACCTTACAGATTCTCAGCCTCAACTCCGAGTTGGTTATCGAAATATTTCTCCCAATCCTCCACTAGTTGATGAAGTGATTGATCAGAATCCATCTCCAGCCAATCCCACTCTCTCTGAACATGAATCTCATGAGTTTGTTCCTGACCAACCATTGGTTGAGAAAGTGATTGACTTGATTCCACCTTTATTTGATCATACCTTTCCTAAAGAGAGTGAGTCTCATACCACTAAGGTTATTCTTGTTTCTTCTGATTCCACTGGACAAGAGGGAATTTCTCACGTTACTATGAAACCCCCTCCAAGAAAATAGGTCACTTGTTTTAATTGGAGTCGATTGAAAGAACCTCATCTCCCTTCTTAAATTCCTATTAATATTATGGTAAAGGCTTATGATAAGAACATCCATCAAAATGTTATAGATGTGGGAGCTTATGTTAGTATTATATCCTCCATTGATTGGAAAGCTTTGG
This sequence comes from Pinus taeda, assembly GCA_000404065.3. NCBI lineage: Eukaryota > Viridiplantae > Streptophyta > Pinopsida > Pinales > Pinaceae > Pinus > Pinus taeda. The sequence continues at coordinate 187,858 of APFE030258204.1, forward strand.
GTTCCCCACAACTTATGTTCATCGCTCCAAATTTGTTAGCTTTTAATAGAAGAATCAGTCAAGCTTAGGGAACCTTCCTCATTTTCCTATTACCTTGGGAGGAAAAACTTTACGTATTGACGTTATGGTTGTCATGGACCCTTTGGACTTAAATTTTCTCCTGGGGTGAGACTATGTTTATGCTATGAATGTTGTTTTGTTAGCACTCTATTGAGTGATGTGCTTCCTACATGGTGGATGGATTGTGGCTATCTGTCCGCTTTCATTTGTTGGTCCTGAATTGACCACCAAACATCTTACTTCCCTAAGTGTTCCGAATGTGCAAGTGGTATATTCCCCACCATAAGTTAATTATGTGACAACCTATCCCATTCACGTATATATTGTTGAATATGTGCCTTTCACTATCTGCTCAATTTCTTTCGACCTAGTTCCGATAAGTGATATAGTGAATCATTTACTAGGGGAATTTGAGTCAGATATTTCCATTGGATCCTTTGATCCCTTCCAGAGTGTTTTTCTCCCATATGTTGAGAACCTATTGGAAGCCATGGTCTCTTGGAGGCCATGATTTGATTCTAGAGCATATTTCCTTTTCTTGTGTCAAGCTCCTTAAAAAGTGAAAAAAAGTGTCAGAGCAAAGTTCCTTTTCTTGTGTCAAGCTCGATAAAAAATGAAACAAGGTCATGAGAAGAGTTCCTTTTCTTGTCTAAAGCTTGTTAAAAAAGAAACAAGCTCTTATGAGGATAGTTCCTTTACTATTTCAACCTTGTTAAAAAATTAAATAGGTTCCTATGAGCAGAGTTATTTTCCAGTGTCAAGCTTGTTAAAAAATGAAACATATCCCATTTCAATTAGAGCCTTTGATTAGATCTCGTAAATTCCTAGTCGAGTCTTTCATTTGTTCTAAAAAATGAACCTTCATTCCATCCACATGTTAGTAACCAATAGTCTACTTGGGTGACTAAAATGAAGCTTAGGGCTTGTACCTCGAATTAAGTCATTATGTTGGTGGTATGAAAAATTATTTCAAGCATAGTTTCACATGTTTCAATCTTGTGTAAAAATGAAACCAATTTCAAGCATAGTTTCCTATGTTTCAAGCTTGTGTAAAATTGAAACCATTCTCATCCTATCCTTTGTGATTGCTATTTTTATCATCATGTTTATGCCAAATGAGCCTTGGTTTTCTCATTCCATTGTCACCATCTTCTTATCCGATCATGCACTTTCACTTGATTGTTTTAACCTTTCCTGAGGAACAACGATGATGAGTGGTCTTATTATCTAGCCTCTTAACCTTTGCGTGTTTTGAGAAGCTTAATCATGACTGAACTAGTTGCTACCCTTTATACCACTCATTCCTCTAGGAGGAGTCCTCTTTCAACTCTTTTCAGACTAAAAATATATGAAAAGAATGTCGAGCACTTGTTTTTTTAAACTCGTTAAAGTAAATGAAAAGACACCTACTCAGTATAAGTTTAACCCTTTATGAAATGAGATAGAATAACTAGGAAAAATGAATACCTTAGTTGAACATGGATAAGAGGTTCTCTTTAGTATTTTTTTCTGCCTTTTTAGACCTAAGGGACTACCTACATAACATCTAGATTTTTCTTTTTCGCCTATTTTTCAAACTCTCTAAACATGAAAAAGAAGTCAAGTTTTCACCCTCTTTGGACTTGTAAAAACACCAAACAATGATGAACTCATCAATCATGATGGGACTAAGCTAATCCTTCTCTAGGTCTGTTAAATATTCTCTAAGGGATTCATCTCAAGGATGGACTTATGAATCAAGCATATGTTATCCTCCTCAAGCTTGTTAAAAAATAAAGAGGTACTAACCAGTATGGTTGGGAAATTGGGAAAACAAGGTACTCTGTTTGTTACTGGCAGCAAGTCGCTTTTGAACATGACACTTTTCCACTTCATCTTCGTGGTTTTTGGGTTGGGTAATATGCTTGTCTTTCGGTTCATCATACCTTCACAGAATCTCCATTTTGGTTTTGGGTCAATGCTACCAACTCCTTTCAATGTCGCTACTGTGCTCAAGAGAAGTCATTCAGCTATATCCATTAAAACACTCTTAATCTTTAATTCCATGCTTTCCTTTCCTGATCTAGTTCCATATCAGCATCATTTTGTCTTAATCATGATACCCGTTTATGTCATTGATGGGAGATACATCAAGGACCTCCTACGATGGGTTGCTTCCTGTCAACATGAACACATTATCTAGGAAGTTGACTTAGAAACACCCATTGGTTCCTTGGTTCTTGCATACACTAATATAAATTTTTCTCACTCTTGGTGATAGGTTTACATCATTAGCCTTCGACCAAAAGATTATATTTGGTGTTTGACATCAACTTATTTATTTATGCCAAATGGATTGTACTTGAGTACCTTGAGAGCCATTAACATCATTAGTGGTTTCTCTAGAGTCTGTTAACGTCTTACATCATTAGCCGATAATCAGATGGTGTCTACCATGTTCAACTTCATCTCATTGATTCACATGGTTAGAATCGTACTTTGGTTGGTCGTGTGATCAAGATAGAAGACCCCAAATCTAGTTTCTGCCATCCATGTTGCAATTTTAGGATTATACAAAATCACTATGTATGATGGCTATGATCATACTAACAATCATTCAATCATGGGTCCACGATTAGTCATCAAAGGACATTCCTTTTGATGATTGTACATGTCATGTTAGCTTATGTGATGAGTATGGGTATGCCTCCCTCAGAAAAAGGATGTCATAATGTAAATGTATTGTAACAGAAGATGATCTTGTCAGTTGTTCTTGATCCTGACTTGTCACAAGGTAAAGCACTTCAGTCATCAATCGTCATCTTTGACTTTGCGCTTTAGGGGGAACTTTGTTATAGGCTGTTTTATTTCATCCGATCAATCAACCTCCTAATGGGATCAATCAACATCTTATTCCCCCTTTACACCATCATCACACGAAGCCTTATGCATGACTCTCTAATTCCCTAGAGTTTTTTACCTAAACTGCATCATCTGAGCCAGGTTTAGGACCAATGCTCCATAGCCTCTTGCTAGATATTTTCCACCTACAAGTTTCTCCACTGTGGCCTATGTTGATCACCGACAGGTTGCTCCCCTTTGCACCTGCGTTGGTTCTATAAATTCAAGAAAAAGAGTGAGAATCCCATAGCCTCCGTTTCCATAAGCTTCCAAAATATGTTGTAACCATTTACCTCAAATAAAACTTTTGAATCATATCCTATCCTACCTTGGAGTTTCCATCCCTTATCCTTAGATCTCATCCTAACATCAAGAGTGGTTCTCAATCCCAAGATTGGTAAAATGATAAGAACTCCCAAATTAACTCACTCCTCTATATATTTACAGCCTTCCATATGCAAGGGGTTGGCTTTTGGAGAGTGATTCTACCCTTATGTTTTTGTTGTGAGATTTATCCTTTCATGCATTTAAGGTGATTGGAGGTGCACTTTGTGACAAAGGAAGGACATGTCAACAAATTGGAGGAGCTCTTCTACAAGATCAACACCTATTTATGGTTGTAACTCACTCCATTTATATCTATACAAAGAGTTATTTGTTTTCCTATATGTGGTATCTTTATTTCATATATTTCAATACCATCTTGATCTGTTGAATGAAATAGATAGATGATGCTAAATAGATCTTGTAGTTTCTTGGCTTGTGTTGTCTGGTTTTGTAGGTTTTAATTTTGGCAGCTAGAGATAAGATTGGATCATTTAAGCCAAAGGAGTGAAACATATGACAAATTCCAAGTAGGTTTCATCCCTTCATCTACTTACTTTAAGGAAAACATTGGGTCATTTATCTTTCCGTTGTTCTAGGTTAGCCACCAAACCTAAGGGTGATACTTTTGTCCGCAATCATAAATCACACATTAGAGGAAATTTCGGCCTAATAGTGGCATCCTAAGGAAAAACAATAAAATAATAGTTAAAATAATAAAATAAAAGTTATGAATTTTTGAGGGAAAATATCAAAACTACTTTTTTTACTTGTATTTTTGGCTTATCTCCTTATCGATTTATCCAAATTTCAAGTGTAGACACTCATTGGATGCAGGATTAAATTCCAAATCCAATGAATGCCCATTATGCATAGTTTGAGAAGATCCACACTAACAAAAATTGAAGATACATTAAAAAAAGTGTGTTGAACATGCTTTTTTAACATATCTTCAATTGTTTTAATGTGGGTCTTCTCAAAAGTATGCATAACAGGTACTCATTGGATGAGGAATTTAATTCCACGTCCAACGAGTGTCTACACTTGAAATTTGGGTAAACCAATAAGGATATAAGCTAATGATAATGATCCCAGAACTGTCAAGGAGGTAGTAGATTCAGAGGATGGAAAACTCTGTAAGGAGGCCATGGTTGATGAAATGGTATATTTGGAAAAAACTGAGGCTTGGGATCTGGTGGAGTTGTCGGTTGGAAGGAAACCCATTGGAAGCAAATGGGTGTTTAATAAGAATATGAATGCAGAAGGCTAGGTGGAGAAATACAAAGCTCAATTGGTAGCAAAAGGTTATTCCCAGGTGCTAGGAATTGATTTTTGTTATATTTTTTCTCATGTTTCCAAGGTAGCTTCTATTAGATTACTTGTATTTGTGGTTGCCGCTTTTGATTTTGAGGTAGAACAGATGGATGCGAAGAAAACATTTCCTTATGGGGATCTAGAAGAAGAGATCTACTTGAAGCAACATGAAGGATTTGCGATGAAGGGAAAGAAATAACTGATATGTAGGTTAAAAAATTCTTATGTATGGGTTAAAACAGTCACGAAGGATGTGGTATTACAAATTTAATAAATATATACGGGGACTTGGCTTCACCAGAAGAAAAGTGGATCGTTGTATGTATTTTGAATTAACTGGTGGCCATGTTATTTATCTAGTATTGTATGTGGATGATATGTTGCTGATTGGAAATGACAAAGAAATTATTCAGGATTTGAAGACCCAATTTTCCTCCAAATTTGACATGAATGATCTTGGTGTTGCAAACTATATTTTGGGCATGTAAATTAAATGAGATTGAGCAAAGAGGGAGCTATGGTTAAACCATAAGAAGTATGTCGAGACAATACTGTAGAGGTTTAATTTGCAGGATAGTAAACCGGTGAAGGTTCCTATTCATGTAGGTGTAAAGTTATCTATTGAATAGTGTCCCAAGACAAAAGAAGAGGAAGAGGACATGTCCTTTGTTCCATACACAAGTGCAGTCGGTAGCCTGATGTATGCATTGGTTTGTACTAGACCATACATTGCACATGCAGTGGGAGTATTGAGCAGGTTTATGTCAAAACTAGGTAAGGAGCATTGGACAATAGTGAAGTAGGTTTTCAGGTATTTGCATGGTTTTTTCCTTTGTATACAATTCTAGGCTAGGGAAATTTTTAAGGATGGAAATTTATCTTAAAGTTTAGAAACCTTGGCGAATCCCACTAGTCCATAATATGAAATCTATAAAATGTTTGGAGATATTTTTGTAAAAATATTCAAATTTATAATATTTTTATATAGTATATATATAATTTTTTGGTGATTTTTAGGGTAAAATAATTACATTCTATAAAATTTGGGTGAATCATTTTTACAAAAAAATGGAAATTAGCAAATCTTTTTTTTTGGAAAAAGTATAGAAAATTAGCCCATGGGCGAATATCAGCCCCTAAAATTTTCCTTGTTCTAGGCTAAGGAATTGTGTCAAAGCATCTAAAATGTTGTTTTAATTTGAGTTTTGGATGATCAATGTTTTAAACTGTTAATTAGATGTAGATCCTAATTATTTATTTTATAATAACAAGGTTAATTCTTCACCTTTAACAAAATTATGCTTTAAATTGTTTATGAAAGGTAGAATTCAAGATGACATATATGATTCCTTAAACATTCAAATAGAATATTTAACTTGTCATATATAGATGATGGGTGTAAAAAACCTTTTATAACCAAACAGAACATATTAAAGATAACATGAAGCAACAATTAAATTATCTAGAGGAATAACCTTAAACAAATAGTTTGAGTTAATTGATTTATGTAATTGATTATAACTTTGCAGGGGATTTAAGAAATATTGATATTCAATCTTACCTTACCCAGATTTCCTATCAACTTTAAGCATGTGTAGAAACAAATAAAGATGGAAACATAATAAGAAACTTATAAAAACTCACAATATAACACAAGCTACTTCAAAATGAGTCCATAATCCTTCTATTAATTTCAGAAATAATTCAGAGAATTACAATCATGCTTAATAGCTTATCACAAGGTTTCAACCCTTGATACTTACATTTAGATAGTACTTATAGGTTTTCTTGAAAATATATAGACTTAAAGTCAAAAATTTATTACAAAATATATAATCCAACTTATTTGGATTTTTACAAAAATAGAACTAGAAGATAGGAAATTTGAACTAATTTGACATTTTGCATAGAATTCAAGGAAAATTTTTGATGACTAGAGCTGAAAAGTTGTTGTTCCATTGTCGGTTCCTAGAATTTTATCTTCTATTGTTGAAACATCTACTGCCCTATCAGTTGATTAGCTCACACCATTTGTCCCATCTTTCCTCATTAGGAATAGAAAACTTTACTAGCTTTCTACATGCTTCATTGACTTCAATATACTTCTCAAAAGTTGGCTTAATTATGAATAAATTGTTTACCTCATGTTGAATTAGTAAATCATAACTCAAACCATCCATTAAATCTTTACCTATGATGATTCCTTTAATTTTTGCAAATTTTTCCTTATCAATTGCTATGTCATGTAGTCTATGTTGATGCTCTTCAAGAGGAATTATCTTATCACCAATGCCTTGCAGACCTAGAATTCATGTTTGTTGTAAAATGTTAAATCTTCTGTGAAACATTTTAATTTGAACTTTCATATTATGACACTTATTTTATAGCTAAAGCATTAAGTTTCTTTTGGTCAGCACTTTTCTCACCTCCATGATAGTTTCAGTTCTATCCTCAATTGCACATTCTTCGAGCTCTTCTTTTATTTTTGAGTTTCGGACTATGATTAACTTGGTAGCAACTCTGGGTTTATGACCCAGGTATCTCTTCACCTCTGCCACTACTTCCTTTGATTTCTGCAACAATTCTTCCTATTCAATAATTATTTCTATAGATGACAACAAGTCAGTCATAGATTCATCTATATCTAACCATATGCTTTACTTTTCTCGAGCAATGATCTAGGCCATTACCGATTCAATTTCATATGTAGTTAATTGTTTTTTTAACTTAATTTTTTTCTATATTTCATCTACATATGCATTATCAGTATTCCGTTTTTGTTCTTGTAGTGTCTGCAATTGTAAACGGATTTTTTCAATTTCTTGACCTTTGAGTGTCAAGTCTCCCATAGTTTTAGATAAATTTGTTGCCACATCAACTCACTGTGCACCTGTTGGAATAGTTGTTGTTGTGGATGTTCCTATTGTCGAAGTATCTGCAATAGAATTTTCTTCTATGGGTATAGTTTTGAAACATTGAGTTGTTGTTCTTTCTCCTTTAACAATGTTTCTATTTCATCTTCCATTTTCTGTATTTGGAGATTTTGTTCGATTATCATTTTGAACATATTTTCCTTATCAGCCTCCAATTATCCAACTTCTTTGGCCTATGGGTGTTATGTAGTCGGAAGCTTCAGTTTCTTCCTAAGTGCCTGGATATCAACGTTCTTACTGTTTATCATTTCCTCTACTACTTTGACATCACCACTATTATATCATAATTTTACTACAAGATCCTCCAATGATTTTATCCTCGTATATTTTTCCATAAAATACATCTCCTCCATATTTAACTATGAATGAATATCGTTCAGTGAGGCATGTAGTTTTGATGTTGCCATGGCCGAACTGGTTAAAGTGGAATAAATCATTTCACCTACTTGTTCATGCAAATAAATTTGGTTAATTACATGGATCTGTTTAGTGTCAAAGGAAAAAATAGATGTCTTCTAATCATAAGTAGTTTTAGGAACTGGAACTTTGCTTCCAAGAATGCAAGCTAAAATTATCCCTTATTTGTGTCCAACATAGAAAGAAGTCTATGCTAAGTGGGTGAGGGTTGTTTCCAAAACTCAGAGTATGTAGTGGTCTTGAGTGCCTCATTCTTTCTTTTAATTTCTTTATAACTGGAAAAAATATTCAATTGTTGCTCTATACCCTAGGAAATTGATGACATAGGAAAATTTGTGGATATCTCCTTGATCCTTGGAAATGTTGCAACATGTAAACTTGTTAGTACCATTGTTTGCTTCTCTTGTGAACTTGTTACTTGAAAAGGATATGCCTAAGTATTATTTTTCTTTCTTCTTTTAAACACTTGAAAGGGCGTCTCTTGAATTTCTAAAACTATAGGAGACAAGCTTTTTTTTGCCTCTTGGTTTCTTTCTCCTGTGGAACTGGAGTTTGTGAAGTTGTTGAAGTAACAACTTGTTCCTCTACCTCTTGCAATGTATTCTCTTGCCGCTCTTCTTGATTGACTTATTGTTCTATTTCTGGCCTCGGTGTATGTGCATAAGGATTTTTCTTATATTCAACCCTTAATTTAGAAATAATTCCCAAGTGGTCATAAGACCAGGTGAAAATCAATTTGAATTTCATTTGTTTTAACATAGTGTTGTCTAGGTAAATCCTCTCTGTGGACAAAGACGATCCCTCTAGCCCAATGAGTGGGTCTAGTAACCGAAGTGACAATCTACTGGACACTTTCATAAGTTGCAATTGAAAAGAGAGATGAAGAAGACGTCTTACCTTGTTCTGATGCTATCTCGATCTCCTTTGTTGAAGACCTTGAATCACTTGCATCACGGGCTCATTCTTGTTTCTCTCAACGTTTATGCACTTGTACAAGAGATCAAGACATAACAAAGCATGCAAATACAAATAGCATATTCAAAAGAAACCTACTTAACTGATCAAGGAATGTTAAGCTAAATGATACATGAGCATACACATTTAGGGAAAATGAACCACAGTTATATATTATTAGAAAATAAGGGTATGAGCATACACATTTAGGAAAAATGAAACAACATTTTCATATTATTAGAAAATAAGGGGAAGCATAAAATAAAGCCTTGACGTTCATAAGCTCTCCTGGAATGAATATCCAAGTCCAAGCTAATCTCTCCAATCACTCCTTCTCCAAGTAAAATGAGTAGCATATAGGGATAATCGTAGCATAAGGGTGCAAATAGACATAGACCAACCGTTTGGGAATGGGAGAGGATGAATGCATAGGTTGGGAAAGGGAGTTAGGACCTCTCCAAAGATAGCACTAGGCCCTCATCTCAAGGAGGTAGATCATAGGGATAAGACCAAGAGGCCAAGTTAGGAGAATTTGACCTCATTTAGGCCAAACAACCTCCAACTCCTGCTATGGAAGATTCTAGATGAAAAAGCTTCTCATCCTCTTTGGGAAAATTTCCCTTTTGGGATCATTACGGGTATACAATTAAACAGAGTGATGCCATCATAGGTCGAGTATAATATGACAGGCAACCATTGTGGTTTTTAGTCTCATACGAGTGATGATTCTAAAATTAGGGTTTTAGATCTATTTACTTTAGGGGAATCTCAAGGCGTTTTCCACATCAATGTCTTAGGAAGGATCTAAGATGCATATGTGAATGAGTACACTGCATGATGGTCATATTCCGGGTACTTCGGGGTATGTCACAGGGAAGTGTAGGAGGTGTGACAAAATACTATGTAACAAATGCCCCTTAAAACATGAAAGCAAAACAGGGAGTGATGGATGATGTTAGCTACCTATACCAATAGGTTTCATTTTTCATGATTGGCAGGGAAGTGCCAATATGATCTACTTTGGTGATACAAAGATCTCATATTATTGTGGAAGAAATATACTTACATTTGGTTGATGCTGCCCTACTTCTGAATGGGTGATCCAACAGCCTAAGATGGGTCATGCCATGTTTTCAATTTTGTTGTAGATTAGAGAAAGAAATCTGTCCAAACAGCTCAATCTTGGCAGGTAAAGTAGATAGGTAGAGAATGAAGGTTCCCAACTGCTTAATCTGGGGCCTTGGAAGCAATAAGGGTAGTTTTAGATAGAAAATCAAAAGAAAAATCCAAAGGAAAAGAAAAGGCACAGAAGGGTTTGCAAGTCTAAGTGCACCCTCCTTGGAGTAACAAAAAAATGCTTGGCAATAGAGTGGGTAGGTAGATGGGGTTGCAGAAAGCATGGTTTATCGCATTTCACTGGCCTAAGAAAAGTCAAAACATGGTGCCAATGCAGATTTCCTATTTTAGCAGTCTTACAGCAACTTAATGAAGCATGTATAACTTCCAGATTATCCCCCATCACATCCATGGCTAACATCCCTATGCCACCCATGTTCATGAAAGAAGTCAAAGTCTTTTGTTGGTTCTAGTTTCTTTAAGAGCCACATTTCTTGTGTAAAAATTCTTTTCATTTTGATCTACTTCCTAAAAACTAAGTTGATTTCATATAACAACTTAGTATTTTATGTTGGCATTATGGCTAAAGTGTTGTCCTTGATGGCAACCCATACAGGTGATGGATCATTGTACAACAGGACAGTAGCAGAGATTGATGATCAGCTCTCAAATATTGAAGAAAATAAGGAGTATGCAGGCACACCGTACAAAAGGTGCGTACACGCAGGTATGTCTTATATAAAGTGCGTACATACCCGCAGGTCACCCATTCATGGGGTGCATACCCCTTGTGCACACACTTCAAGGCAGTAAAGCGCCCACACGTGGGGTTTCTCATGGTATTTAGCCGACGATATTGTGTTATTATGGTTTTGGCCCGTGGTATGGTATTATTTTATTATTATTATTGAGCCCCATGATCCATGATTTAAGGAAGAGCTTGCCTATATAAAGCAAAGGAGATCATTTGGCTTAGGCATGTTCTTGGGTTGAATATCTTAAAAAGCTAGATCTGAAGTTCTAGTGATGGGTTATGAGAGATGTCGAGATCTAAATAAGGCGAATCTACTGATGAATTGAGATCTCTTCGGCGCGTGTTCAGATTTGTAGATCTGACTGTCTGGGTTGTTCTTGAAGTCTCGAAATTATCTATACCCGGAGGTACGTAGGTACAGTGAAAGAAAAGTGCGGACATACGCTGGGACGAAGCGTTTCAGGTGCGCCCGTACGCAGGCACAGAAGGGTCTCAGGTGCGCCGGTACGTAGGTACAGAAGGGTTGTAGGTGCGCCTGTACGCAGGCACAGAAGGGTCTCAGGTGCACCGGTACGCAGGTACAGAAGGGTTACAGGTGCGCTTGTACATAGGCACAGAAGGGTTTCAAGTGCGGAGGACCATAGGCAGTTCAATGGACTCAGAGCGAGGTACGCAGGCTAGCAGTTGAGCAGGGTGCGTACGTAAGCAGGCGAGCAGTTGAGTAGGGTGCGTACTATAAGTAGGCAAGCAGTTGAGCAGGGTGAGTACTGTAAGCAGGCAAGCAGTTGAGCAGGGTGCTTACGTAAGCAGGCGAGCAGTTGAAAAAGCTGCTTACTTCTCTTGAAATCTATGTTTAATCTTGCTGTGTTCTGGGTGTTGAAGTGATGTCTAGTTTCTGGTATTATGATCTTATGACAACTGTCTGAGAAGTGATTGAGTATATCTTTATGTGATCTGATGAACTAGATCTGATTGATGACTCTCATTGTATATGTATTGATCTAGTGATTGGGTGATTCAGAAGGTTGTTTGATTATGAGCTTCAATGTGGTTATTAGGTCCAGTATGAAAATTGGATGAAATGTGGCCCTTTCAGATTATGTGTTGTGCTTCAGTGTATCCAGTGTGAAAATTGATGAAACGTGGTACCTGGAGGAGAGAAGGTTGTAGGTCAGCACCTACGTACTAGTATCTAAGCTAGTACAAGAGCTAAAGGAAATCTTTTGGAGCATTGTAGCAGGTAGTAGCCTGCGTACTAGTAAATGGATCGGCTAGTACAAGAGCAAAGGGGGTTGTAGCTCCCGTACTGGTATAAGGCTGCACCAGTACAAAATATTGTAAAAGGATTTTCTTATTAAGAAGAAGATTGAGATGACTTGCAACAGGTGGTTTTCTCCCGCATTGGGTTTCCACCTTATATCATGGTGTTCATGTGTGTGCCTTATGTGTGATAATCTATTCTATGTTACTGCATCTGTTAAATGATAACATGGTTGATAATGTTCTAATGCACTCATTGAAGATCAATTAACTTAATTATAAGAAGTTGTGAAAGTAGCATATATGAATCAAAGTTTGGAAACGAAAAAGTTTTATTAATGTAATAATATTGATTCACCCCCCCCTCTCAGTATTATTTCCAGCAGGATGTAATTATTTTGAGGACATTATTTCTACTCCTCAGAGATCCACCATACAGAAAGTACTAAATGTGATCAGCCTTTTCCCCATGTTTATAAACTATGGAGGGAACATCTCCTTAATGACTAAGGTCACAAAAGAAGAGCTATAGTTTTATATAGTTTCCAGAGAAGAAAAATCCCAAGTCAAATGGACTCCTTATTGAGTTGAACCTAGAATGTTACAACTTTATATAAATAGATGGCCTTCTCTCTATAATGGAATAATGAATTACTTCATGACAAGTTATTTCCCACTTTAATTCCACTTTAATCCAAAATCATACTCACCTACACCATTTTACCTCTTTCATCTGATTTCTTTGTCTAACTCTATCTGCAAGATCGTTTCAATGCTCATTTCCCTCTACCTCAAAGACGTCTTGTATAATCACATTTCTCTAGAAAAAATTGTATTCTTCCAAAATCATGATATTCATGATGTCATTATCCTTTTCCAAGAAGGCATTCATTCTATAGGAACTAAGAAACAAAGAGAGATTCTATATAAATTTTATCTCTCAAAATATTTTTATCAGGTAAGTTGGTTATACCTAAGAATCCTCTTAATTTATATAGGCTTCTACTAGTTCTTTGTAACCCAGGTGATGAACTGCATCAACAAAACCACTTTAACCTTGCTAATTAATGGAGCAAACTCTCCATTATCCCAAATAAAAATAAGCCTTAGGTAGGTCTATCCACTTTCACTTCTCTTCCTCCTTGTTGCAAAAGGACTAAGAAGAGCAATAATGGATTCAAAATCACAAGGAAATTTAGAAGTGATTTAAATATGCCAATGTTGAAACCTCTCACCTTGACTATTTCTAGACAATATTTTGGTTTTACTTGAAGGGAAGATATCCCACCTCTAGTCTCTAAAATACCAATCTTTGTTATTCATTAATGTTATAGGAATGAAGATAAACAATGCAAAATTTTCCATCTTTGGTTGGAGGATCACAGAAAGGGTGAAAGCCTTTTTTTTTTTTTTTTTTTAAGGTTCGGTTGTTATATATTATATTATGAAAAATTCCAGGGGTTCAGTCTCCTCTGGTACATAATATGCGTTGTTTGTCTTTGATCAAGGGGTTTACAAAACGAGACTACCTCCTTGATCCTTACTTTGCTGCTTTTACTACTGTCTAAAACTGTGCTACTATAGATTCTGATAAAAGAAAATAACAGAAAGATGCATCTACAATACATTTAATCTATCATTATATGTTGAATGTGCCTCGCTGTAGATTCCTCTGGCTGATCATCTTTTGCTTTCTGCTTAACGGTAGAAGAGCTGGTGGCAATGACATTTCTCTTGTCCATCATATACTTGAGAATAGATATGGATTCCTCAGCATTGGCACATCAATTGGTAAGTTGTCTAAACTGCTCTTGAAGGGATGCTGCTTTGTGCACAAACAGCTGAATTTCTGCCTTATATTTCTCAGTCATGATGCGATCTTGTTCAAAGAGCCTGCGGCTCTGCTCTTCAAGACGTCTGTCATGTTCTTCCAATCTTGCATCCAGGAGTTTTTGCTTGTCATCGAGGACAGTCTGCTGAGTCCTTATTTCCTCCAGTTCTGCCTGCAAGTCTGCACAGTGCAGGCAATCCTCGTTGCGCGCCATTATTGGGGAGAGGATGCGGTAGGTGAAGATAGTGAAAACAGAGGCATAGTAGGTGGGAAACTTATGGGTGTTTTTAGATGTGTTGTCACAAATGCGAGGACTGTTGTAACAAGCGGGAGAGTGGATAAAGCCCACGGATATTCTACCCGTTCTGCTTGAGTAGAGGGGATAGAAGGAGATCCAACAGCGCGTAGCCGAGGAGAGGGTATCCAAGGACCAGGTGCTGAGAGAGTAGGCGCAACAAATAGCTTTCGAGATGGAGGAAGATGGAGTTACGGGGCTGTACTGAGAAGGTGGTGGAGCTGAGGGAGCAGAGAGGTTTGCTGAAGGGAGAGTGACCTCACTCGCTCTGGCTTTTGTGTTCCTGAAAGTCACAAATGCACTGATTAGGATGAAACTTAACAGTGAATGAAGAAATGATACCAGAGTGGAGTCCCGCCAATAAATCCGAGAGGGCTCGCTCGTTCCAAGTTGAAGCTTCTTCACTGTATCTTTATCGCCAAGAGTAAGCAGCCTATAAAGATAGATCTGTAGTCATCCTAGAAATTTGGACCCACAAGCCTGTCCCTCGTCTCATGCGTAGTAAATTCTACATTTGTTGTGCGAGGGTGTGGGGAATGGAGTGGAGAGAGGTGTAGCGGGGTCACTGTCTCTCTGCGGTGAGAGTTTCCCACGGGGTATGGCAAAGGGATGAGGTCAGAGCTAGGGGTGATTATGCGCTGTACAGATGAAGACAGGCATGGTCGTCCTGGGTTGGTCGCCGTCTCAGGAATTAAATGGACCATACTTGTACGCGGTAGGGTCAACGCAGGTAATATTGAGTCTTGGGGCAACACTGAGCCGTAAGCCGTTGGTCACAAAAAATAGTACATCCCACCTACGAAAAAGGGCCTAAAAAGCCATAGTGCGTCGACCACACTCTTTAGGGTATTGAAAGATATGCCTAGCTTTAACCCGTATCTAAAAAAGAGAGATCTGGTTTGTCGTCATCTGTTTCATCTTGCAGTAAGCAGCCTATAAAGATAGACCAGTAGTCATTCTGGAAATTTGGACCCACAAGTCTGTCCCTCGTCTCATGTATAGTAAATTCTAATTACCACAGCAATCAACAGGAAAAAAGACAACTTATAATTACCACAACAATCAACTAAGATGTTAATATTTGTTGCGTACCTTTGAGAGGAATATACCCTTTCTCAATGAGCAGAGGGATAGAAAAAAAGGCCGTGAAAGCGAATGCACTGGTCGGCCAGAAAACAACTCTGGGAACACCATATTCGTCCGCAATAATCTGCGTTTTTGGTAAAAGTCCATCCGACACAATAAAGGTGAGTGGAGGAACGTTGGGAAGATGTCGGAGTTTCTCCATCAACTCGCGTAAATGAATATGAGCGTGAATTTCCACGGAATGAGGAGCTCTTTTTGACTAAACCCGTGTTTGGGCGGCACTGTTTCGAATCTTATTTTCGTATTCATGAAACCTTCACGGTTTATAATTGCACCAGATTCAGAAAGGCGCCTTTGGTCAAATTCGGTAATCACAAAAGTGATATAGAACCCCCGGGAGGACAAAACATTGGCCAAGTTCATGAAAGGCTTTATGTGGCCCTGCAGGGGATATTGAAATAATAGGGCATGAGGGGAACTGATTCCGATGCTTCCATGGTGAAGGCTTTGAGAGGGATCTGAACTCTGGAAGGAGCGCAGAGATGCGAAGAGGATCTGAACTCTGGAAGGAACTTTGAGATATGGAGCTATTTGTAGAGTTTTCTCACGACAGCCGAACTGATCTCGATCTCAGGTTGCTCAAAACCATTGACGTGGCTAACTGGGCCCCTCCGTTTCCGTTATGGTTTTCCGTCTCACTGTCGTACACCAAAAAATAGTGTTGACTTTGCACATTAGATGGCATGTATACGTGCAGAATTCAGCACCGATGGCTATCAACATAAGCATTGATGAGCATTTTACGGATGACCATCACATAGATATCCATGGATCATCCCTAAAGGCGCAGTCTCTTTCATTTGAAATTTGAAAATCCAGCCTATTCGAAATTTGGAAGTCCTTCACAATCCCAAATGGAATCACAGATTCATATTCTTCTGGAGGCCTTTCTTACACAAGGTAGCGAAAATGGAATCACATATTCATATTCTTCAAGAGGCTTCAACATATATCGAATGCAAGATAGATAATCATTAATTTATACAAGAAGTTGAAATTGGGGAACAACGGAGTGGCCATTTGATGGAAATTGATAAGGAATTACAACAACAACCCGCAAAGAGAGACGAGGAATAAAACGCTGAGATTTCTAAAGCTCGGCAACAATTGCACGAAGCCAAGGAGAGAAATTTCTGAGAAAGAACAAGGCAGTGTTTTCTGAAACAAACTCTGGAAACTAGTGTTTTGCAGTTGACAAATAAAATTAAGGTAACGTCTGGCTAATTTGAGGCCGCATGTAAAGCTTGGCAACTGGAAAATGAGGGATTTTTTCACAGATTGCAACGACACGAAATGAGTCTGAGGAGATCGCTGAAACTAGATTAATTGGAGAGAAAGGACGGAAGATGGATAAAGGAGAACCTTTTGTCTTGATGAGGAAGAACATATAAGAATTTCTGGATTGAACCAAAGGGTTTTATTTGGAAAGATTGAGTTGGAATTCCAATTGAATGAATCAAAACAATTATTTGAAATTTTATAAAATGACATACATTTGTTGGATTCCAAAAAGCAAAAATTGCAAGGCAATTCTGCAGAGCTGCGAACGAAGAATAATTCTGAGGGCTAGTGAAGGCGGATTGCTCGGTCAGAAAAATAGAGTGCTCACTGCCCAAGTAGAGTCCTCGAAGGCCCAGTTGAATGAGAATATCATGAGAATAGGTCAAATTCAGGATGAAAGGGTTCAAAATTAGAGGGTTCTACAACAATATTGAACAGAAAAAGTTGATTTGCAATCCATCTTGAATGATTCCAAGGGAAAGACTCTGGATCTGCTCAGAAAAATTGGAGGCAGGCAATTGTGGGTTGCTGAAAAGAATAATTTAGAAAGCATCATCGCAGAGCTGAGAGAAAACACGAGTCAGCACGAGTCAGGCTTGTGAAATGGGATCACTGACCCAAAAGAACGGAGAGCTAACCGTTCACGCAGAACTCATTAAGTTCGAGGTGAATGCAATGGAATATGAGGTGATTGAACCCCAAAAGAGTAGTCTGGAATTACGGAAGAAAAATGAAGATGACTGGCGTTTGTGGGATAAGCAAAGGAGTAATTTAGAAAGTACTCTTACAGAGCTGAAAAAATACATGAAGATTTGATGTTACAATTGTCTAGAAGGAAAAGAAAAATTACCGTTAATAATGTCCTTCTTGAAATAAATAAAGGAATCTATTAATAAAAGTGAGATAAAAATAGCTAATTTAAGGAGTCAGATTACTTATTAGTGTAATTCTATGGCCAAAATCATTTTATTTGTAAAATGTAACAAAATTGGATAAGGTGTATTTTCAGCATTTGTATGGCTATGGATAAGTTGTATTTTCGGCATTTACATGGCTATGAATTAAAGGATTCTAAAATTTCTTCCCAAATTTTTTTGAATTCAAGCAAAGGCAAATGGAAGTTTTTCTACATACAAAGATAGCGCCTTCTATGAATATGGCAGAAGCTGTTCTTCTTTTAATTTGTTATTTAACAAGTCAAAACAAACCTGAAATTAATGAATGTTTTTTTCTAATCCGGCACTTGAGCAAAAACATTAACCAACGGTAAAAAAGAGGTTTATGTGATGTTTCTGTTTAGGCCGGTTCTTTTTTTATGTTATTATAAATTGTAAATGGCCTATTTTTGTTTTTGTTATTCTTTTTCTTACCGTTATTGTTATTGTTATTCCAGGTGTATTTATATTTATATTTTTCCTTTTCTTTTACAATTATTGATTACTGTTAGTCTCAAGCCATTTTTGCTGGGCATATCAATGTGTGAATAAATGTTGGAAGATTAAATTGTTACATAGGTTCAGGTTGAAGCTTAGATTTGTCTTTTGTATGTAGAAGATTTGCACATTATTGTTTATCTTTATCTCAATTTGTTAACCACAAATAGTAAATTAGACTAAAGAGCTTCTGTTTTTTGAATCTCCAAGCACAAAAACATTTAAAAATAGAAAAAATGTGTTTTTAACTATTCAGCCTCATGTATTTGTGTTTTTAAAGATTTATACTGCTATAAGAAATTAAAGAAGACAAGTATAATGACATGAAACTATGCTAGAGAGAAAGAGAAATTCTCATTACCTTCAATTAATTAAGAAAAAATCATTTTCCAATTTATAAGTAGTTTTCAAGTTTATAAAACCAACTCTTTGGATGTTTAAAATATTAAGGTTAACACATTTCTACAATTATGGTATCTTCTATAGTTTATGCTCTTAGTTACTCTAATGATTTTTACATATTTTAAGCTAACAATTATTAATTATAATGAATAATATAAAAAATATTTAATTTCTATTTTATTTTAATGTGTATCAATTTTTGATTTTTTTCAATTAATTTAATTTAATTTTTTATATCTATATTATATTATTAATTTTAATTAAATTAAATAGGTGAATAAATGTCTTTTGTATATAATTACATATATATAAAAATTTATTATATTTTACCATTTTATAAACGAGTAATTTATAACTTATATGAACCATTATTAACATATATTTATGAACAACTCATATCCTTATTCCATTAACATACATTATAACCATTTCACATGTATACAAAGTTACTATATTTTACCATTTTATAAACACATTATTTATAACCTATATGAATCATTATTCACATATATTTTTGAACAACTCATTTACATATTTAATTAGCATATATTATAACCATCTAACATGTATGAACTATTTTTTAAGTGAAGTTGGGAAAAAATCACTATATAGTAATTTAAAGACTCATTTTAAAAGAGCTAAAATGTATCCAGAGAAAATCATTCTAGCTATTAGTTTTCACTTGGGGAACTAAACCAATAGCCTAAGTTCAGAATTTTACCATTGGGTATTCTATAGTATGCCAAATTCTCTCTTGAAATGGATGTCAAACCAAAAATTAAAATACACATTCCAACTATTAAAATACACATTCCAACTATTAGTTTTCTACTTGGGGAATTAAATCCATTGGGTATTCTATAGTATACCAAATTGTCTCCCAAAACGGATGTAAAACCAAAAACTAAAATAAACCATGAATTGACAAAGATGATAATTATTACATTAATTTAACACAAACTAATGTAATTATAGGAGAGTTTGATTGGAGTTGAGGGAGCGGGGTTGGGGAAGCTAACCCTACTTGTTTTGACCTCTGTTCGTGTCTCCCTTTCCAATTTTCCGTTGTGTCACCTTACTCTTGCAAGTGTAGATCCTAGTTTGTGGTGCCATTTGCTTTCAGTATTGGATGAGTTTCATCTATTTTGGTTTGTTATTTTTGTTTTCTCGGTTTCTCTCTGTCACACCTGTGCATGGTTCACTTGGAAGAGTCGAGGGGAAGTAGGGCTTGTGGAAATCATTTTTTTGGAAATATTTTTCGTGCCTCTTCAATCCACGAAGGTTAGTCAACCATTGGAGCTGGTCTAATATGTGGCAAGATCTAGTTTTCGGGTGGTTTTCTTCTGTTTCAACATAGGCATTTTGAATTTATCAGTGTGCCTTTGTCTTCGTCCTAGTGTCTTAGTGTCTTTGTGCTCGTTGTAAGGTTTTCGACATGGATTCTTTTTCGGATTTTTGCAACCCAACTTTTTTTCTAAACCCTAGTTCAGGGTATATATTCTCAGCTATCTAGGTGGCTTGGGCCCAAATCCTCTTTATATTTTTTTAATGGGTTTTCTTCTGCCTTTTCATTGTTTCTCCATGGCATGTTTTTTTTTCCTAACCTTTGTTTCCTATTAGTTTATATGGAGTGTGGGCTAGTTTTTATGTTATTTTTTACTCATATATGGTTTTTATTTGAGCCTGGATTCCCTACCTCTATTTTTGGTCGGACATGCGTGCCCAATTCATTTTGCATCTTTCTACTTTGAGGCTTTTTGACCCTAGGGTTTCATACCCTCATCCTTCTTTGTCTAGTGATTTCCTTTGTAAAAAACATGTTTTCAATCACAATTGCATATCAATAAGGTGTGTCTACATAATGTAATTTTATTCCTTGTTTACATAATAAAATTATGTTTTTTTGTCTAGAAAAAATAAACAAAAAATAATGTAATATCAAAGTTTTATTCTTTATTATTTTTTAAATGTTTTATATTTAATATTAATTAATTTTTATAAGATTCTTTTAACTTATCAGACAATTTTTGATTTGCCATTTATTCAGTCATAATTATTCAAAAATGTTTATTTAGTTGTAATTTTAATTTTCATAAACATTTTAATTAAGTGTATTAATTTTGGTACAATCTACCCCTCATGGATGACTATCGAGGCAAAGAGGCGTGGGGGGCGTGGTGGGGGGGAGTGGATTTCCACCTCCCCACTAGACTAGTAGGTTGGGGGACATTGCAACATGCCCCCAACAATTGTAATTGATATGTAGAGGGAATTAACGTTCTTGGTGAGCATAAAATTGAGATGTTCGGGGAATGAGGTAGATAACATTAAACATGGGATGAGGAAGGTGGCCATAATGACATACATGCTTGTGTTGATTCACCTATCTAGCTCAATCGTCCATAACAAATGTGGACATAGTTCAGTTTCATGTCTGATATCCATAGGCAGAAGATGGGTATGAGGATATAAGCCAGAACATGGTGAGTAGTCGAGGAAAAAATTGTAGAGTGAATGGTTTCTTTGCACTATATTTTTCTCCACCATGCAAGAAATGTGAGTTTCACTAGTTGGGGATTGTAGGTTTTGCAAGTTCCATTTCTAGCTCATATATTGAATTCAGGAATCACCACATTAAATGCCTGAAGAGTAGACTGCCAAGCTCCCAGACGGTAAAGTTGGAAATAATTCTAATTTTTGTTGTTCAACAAAGGAAATTGTGATGGATCCTCACTATTTTCACTTCATGTAATAGATATGCTCATGGTTGGAGTCCTCCTTCTAGTTATGTCTTATGTCTATTCTATTTAGAAGTTATTTTGGGCACCTCATTCCTTATTTCCTAGACTATGGTGGTGGTCGGCATTTTCAGATTTGTTTTTCATCTTCTGGTGCTTTGTAATTGGAGGGGATTATGGAGGTTGCAGAGTCCTTGAACCTATGTTAGTTCCACGAGGGTTGTTTGGTCTAGGGATCATCACTGCCATATATATCTTGAAGTTTCTTGAGGTTGTTTTAATCTCGGGTGCTAGTGTTTTTTTGTTGATGTAGTGAATATAACCAAGACTCAAGGCCACTAGCTATGGTTTAAGAGTGATCTTGGTAAATGGGGGTATATGTTATTATGAGACTTCTTGGGTTTTCACTAGTCCACTAGCTTTCATGTGTCAACATGCATTCGTTGTTAGTTGTATCTTTTATTTGCAATCTTTTCTTTGGCGTCAACGAAGTTTAACTACTAGATTCGTGAACTTGTTGTTGCATGGAAACGAGCAGTTAGGAGGGGTGGAGTATTGAAGTTACGACGAGGGGTGTTTGCTGAGCTAGAAAGGGTGCCTCACCTATGGCATTTCAGGTTATTTACCCCAAAAGCTTTTGGTTAGTCCAAGGTGAGGTCACTCTATGTTAGAGAGACTATTTTTTACCAGAGTAGACCGTGTTCCGTAGCCTAGGCTCTAGGTGTTTCCCTCACCATGCCTAGACAAAAAGCACAAGTAAGCTGAGAAGATACTTATTATGAGGAACATTCCAGTAGAGGAAATATATGTCTACATCACTGAACTAACTATTTCAAAACCAAATATAGGGAGTAGATTCATGTTCATGTGTAAGAGGAAATGGCTTGGTCTACAGACGAATCCTCTTGCCACAAAATTTCCCTCTCAAATACTAATGTGTTTACAGAATGGAAAGATTGGATCCTTGATACGGGACATATGTGAGGAGTATTTAATCAATATATGCAGAAAATAGACTTTTATTCGAAAAATGAACTTCCTGTAGGGACATACTCTATTAGATTTCCATGAGTCTCAGAAGGATTTACTACAATCCTTGGATCACATGCGTGGGCACATGAAAGATTCTGAAAGCAAGACGAATAATATGGATCACAGGTTGGGAACGATAGAACATCATCTCAACAGTTGACCAACAACTGATAGACCTCTTGCAGATCCAACAACTCTTATCTGAATGGCACACTCTGATTATGATCCACATACTTGATTGTGTTATAGTTCTGCATCATGGTCCCACTTTTGTAGTTGGCTTTTTTGCAAAGCAAAATATGCTACTATCTTGATTTAAGCTTGCTTAATGATGTTTAAATCTGTTTCTAGTCCAAAATTAATAGAATTCACTCCACAAAATAAAAAATAAAAATTGGTACAATCTAAAATAATTCATTTCATTTATTTTTATAATGATAAAATGAAAATAATTCAAAACATTAATTTTAATTATTCTATAATTTTAAATGAAATACCTACATTAAGTTAGTTTGGTGAAAACATATAAACTCAAATAAATGCATTTAACTTAAATTTATCAAATATGTATACAAATTCATCTTTTCTAATTTATTTCATCTCAATAAATACTTGATAAGTAAATGCTAAATAAATTGATAATACAATATATTCCTTTATAATTTAAATTAAGTTGGTTCACATTAACATTATTTGGTAAATTAAATTTAATATAATCGCAAATTTATCAAAATATTTAATAATTTTTTAAATTTATTTTATTTTAATAAATAATTTATTTAAAAGTTAAAATAAATTAACTGTTTAGGTAAATATAATGAATGATTTTGTATAAATTATACAATTTATTTTATAAAATAATAAAATATATAAATATTTTTTATTTTGGTAGAGGTATGAAAACATGTATTAATACAATTTTAAATCTTAATTAAATATACAAATCCATGTTATTATTTTATAATTATTTATTTAAGCTATTTTCCTAAATGAAAAAATAGTAAATGTATTTAAAATAATAAAATTACATGTTGTGGATTTTAAGAAGCATTCAAGCAACCCAAGCTTACTTTGTATCTTAAAAATAAAAACTCTCATAGAAATAAGACAACATTATTCTTTTCTATTCTTTTTTGTTCTCCACTTTTCCCCAACCACCAGAGTTGGGAATGGAAAATACAATGGTCATATGACTTGCTTCTATATTAAAAGAAGTTTGTTTGTGAGGGTCTAAACTCTCTCTGATGCAAGATTTATTTTGGTGTGATGCAAGATTTATTTTGGTGTCACTTGATTCTTTATGAGAGATAGCCTTCTCAATATGTTGCTCAAGAGACGTAGTTGTGATTACTAAGGACAAATTTGGAATGACCAAATCATTTATTTTAGTTAAAATTAATAAATGAATATATAAAATTGAATTATTTATTTTAATTAAAATTAATTAAGAGAATAAGTAAATAAAATGAATAATTGACTTAGTCTAACTTAGAGATGAAATTGATACATTTTCTATTAATTTTAATCAAAATACGATAAATATTTTTAGAACTTGAGTTTAAGTTGCTTAAGTTGCATAATTGGAGTATCCTAGGGGTTTTTTAGGGTGTTGAATCCATTTATGCATTCAAAAATGCATTTCAAAATAAAAAATAACAATCTTTCTTGAAATTATTATTATTGTGAAAAAAGTCTATTTTATAAGTTAGATTAGAAATTCATAAATTAAATTAAAAAACATATATATTTTAATCTTACTTTTTAAACACATTAAAATAAAATATTACATATTACACTTATTTATTGATCATATATTTTTATATTTTTTCTTAAATAATAGGTGGTTGTGTAAAATATGTGAAATTAATATACAACTCTTAAAAATAAAAAGCAATAAAGTAGTAATAATAAAAAATGATTAATCTTAATATTTTAAATTATACTAATAAGGCATTAAAAAAATTATGTTTTCTATGCACACCATTAAAGATAATGCAATACTTTTATTAATTTAAATAATAATAATAATAAAAGCATTGACCAAGTTATTTCAATGGTTGATTATACAATGGGAAAGTAAATTCGGTTATATTGGCCATTACCATTCTAGTTTTTCATACTTCAAATATTTTGATCTTAACTAGAAAAGTGACTTTGCTAATTAATTCAGCAGTGAGAGTTCTTGTATTCATTCATTTTGGTAAGAGTTATTATCTTCATTCACTTACTTTCTCAAGACTCCATGTCATGATAACTGTTTGAATTACTTTTAATAATAATACAAATATTTACTTTGTAAATGCATGCATATTTAACATTCAGAAGAGAAAAGTTCTTAGTCTAATTTACTATTTGTGACTAACAAATTGAGATCCAAACCAATATTAAAATCTACACTTAAAAACAATTATTTGCAAATTTACTCTTAAAATTGAGCAATTACAAATATCTAGTCTTCTGATATTTATTAAAACATTAATCTATTTCTAATAATTTAATATTTATTTAAGCATGGCTATACCCTTTCTTAAAAGTGAAAAAGTGAATTCAGGATTGACAGTGACCAAAAAGAAATTAAAATAAAAATCAACATGATGGCCTCCCGCCACGGTATGAATCCCAATGAACAAGGCGTATTAGCTGGCGACTTAAATGTAGTATTGAATGGCACTGTACGTGCCTTGGTCTCCGGGTTTAGGGTTTAGAAACTTGTTTTACCGGTCCTCACCTACACTAACCGGTCATCACTAATCAAAAGGGGGTTGACAACCCAAATGACAATCATTCCTCCATTCCGTTTCGCGGGGTCACTCCGCCAAGCTCTCAGCTGCTCTGTGGGAAAACGCTGTTTCTCTGTGACTATGCTAATGTCGTCTCCGTGGTTAACTCCGCCTCCAAAGGATTTTTATGGTAAGTTCCTTCGGCCTGCAAGGGTTCAGTCACACTGTTTGCGATGGTTTGCCACTGTAAGTGTGGGTTTCTTGTTTGTTCTCCGTCTCGGTGCTGGTATTTGCTTATGACTTGATTTGTTTTGGTATCTGACAGGTCCGTCGTTCTCCAAGCTTCGTTTCACCTCTGATAACCAGGTAATGGTGCCGGTTCCATGCTATATTATCTTCGCCTTTTTCTATCTGGCTCTGACCGTCTCGGCCATTGTCTTCAGGTTACTATTTTTGGTTTGTTTGGTCTTCTCCTCGTCGCCCGGTTTCCTGGTAAAACCCTAACTCTCTGTCTTCTTTCTGATATTGTTACTGGTTCAACACATATACATGTATTTGCAGGGTTTTAATCTCTGTCGCTTGTTTTTGCAGGTGAACTCTGGTCCGGTTGTCAAACTCGTGGTGCTGTTACCCGCATTGTTCCCATGCTTCTTCCGGGTAGTAACTTAATATACTCCTGTAGTTTGGTAGCTGTAGTCTATGTCATTTGTTTAGGCTTTCTTTACGGCAAAAGTATACGGTCTCGGTCTTCAATCTATTGATGTTCTGTTGTAGTCGTGGTTTCGACTTTCCCTCTGTAATAACTTGTTCAAACGGTGTCTGTGGCTTCAAACCCTCATGGGTTTTTCTGGACTTCGGCTCTGTGGATGTAATGTAGTTTTGTTTCCTGTGTTTAATGATAGTTGCGGGTCTCGAACCCTTACTCCGTGAGTCTGTATCGTTCGCAACTTTGAACCGAGGGTTTTGACCAAACCCTGGCCTGTTCCTCCTTAACTGTTATGAATGTAATACATTCGGCTTTTGTCGGTTAATAAATGATATAATTGCAGTCTCGTCCTATTGAATGCTCGGTGGATACCGAAACTCACTTTGCATGTATTTTTGTGATACAATTGTTTGACTGTAATCTGGTTCTCGTTTGTTTACTCAGGCCATGTGATTACATAAATTTCTTGTTATTCGATGACTATCTGTTCTTTACATATATCAAATGAAAAAGAAAGAATTTCCTTGTTCTTGTTACAACATGCTGTTTGACTGTATCTGTTCTTTACATTATCATATGAAAAAGAAAGAGTTTCGTCGTTCTCTGTTTTAACACGCTATTTGAATATAGGATTATTGGCTTTTGAAATACCTGGTTTTCAGTTCGCATGTACAGGCTTCTCTGCCTTTCTGGTTTTTGTAATCTTAGCTTTGCCTGAGTCTGCTTCTGCCACACCTTTCTCTGAGTGTACACTTGTGTGTACAGTCGGGTCTGTACGCTGGTGGACGGTGCTGTGGCGTTTGCGCCCACTCCACTCACAATCGATCTGTCTTCTGTCTTAATAGGATTTACAATACACAGGAAAATATATACTGTAGAATAGTATTTGTCACAGTGATGAAATATAAGCAAACAAGTAATGAATCTTGGTTTCTGGAAATGACTGTATGTTTCTATTGCTGTTCTTCAAAATGAGAGAGGAAACTTTACAATCTTTGCTTCGTTCTTTTAACTCAGAGAGTCAAACTATTCTTGTTCGGTTGGAACCAACCCAATAGATTGACAACTATTTTCTAATAACTGATTTAAACTAATACAATGCCTCTTTTAGATAAAAATCAAACTAATCTAGCAAATTAATGTTTCTGTTTCTAACTCCTAAGTAAAACAGGATAAATGCATGGCTAATAAAAGTAAATAAAACCAGTAAATAAAATAACCGACAAGGTGTCCAAATTCTGCCTGAGACTGCCAGCCTCATTCTGCCTCCTCAGAGCTGGATGCTCCTGCATCACAACAAATATAACCCAAAAATACAAACAATAAAAAAAACAGCACAAAAACGAAATGTAAACTTAGTAAAATGCCTATGACATGAAAAGACATCTCTTCACTTCATATATGTTTTGAGCCAGTAGTAACAGAATATATGAAAATTGAAGAAATAAAGTGCAGAAAAGACAGTTCTCAAGTAGTAACAGAATATATGAAAATTGAAGAAATAAAGTGCAGAAAAGACAGTTCTCAAGTATTCACGGAGGGCGCTCTCTTCAAATTTCAAATGGTGGGGATTGCATCATGAATTCACTGTGAAATGCTTGATGGATGACTATGTGATGGATCATGGTAATACCATGGTATGTAACGGTCATTGTTAATATCTTAAAATGGCTTAAGAAAGCTTAACCATGTTATTATTTTTAGATATTTTTAAAATAAGCAATTTATTCTTGACTATATTATTATAGGACATTCTAGAAATTGCAATCTATATTAGTTTAGCAAATGTATGAATTTGGTCATTACATGTACTTTTTACAACAAAACACAAAGACCTTTTTTTATTAACGTTGACAGAGACATATTTTTTTATTAATATTGACAAAGACATATTTTTTATTAACATTGAGAAATAAATATGTGAATATTGACAAATAAATATATTCTAGGACATTCTAGAAACTGCAATCCATATTAGTTTAGCAAATGCATGAATCTGACCATTAAATGTACCTTTTACAACAAAACACAAAGACATTTTTTTATTAAAATTGACAAATAAATATGTTAAAGTTGACAAATAAATATATTCTAGCACATTCTAGAAATTGCAATCCATATTAGTTTAGCAAATGCATGAATCTGGCCATTACATGTACCTTTTACAACAAAACACAAAGATATTTTTTATTAACATTGACAAAGACATATTTTTTTTATTAACATTGACAAATAAATATGTTAACGTTGATAAATAAATATATTTATGAAATAGGAAAAAATTGTTGTTAATCATACACATAATCTTGATAACAATATTTTTTAAATAAATTAATTATTTTTCTAATATTTAAAGAAACAATACTACTTTCACACAATCTTGATAACAACATTTTTTAAATAAATAAATTATTTTTCCAAAATTTAAAAAACAATAATACTTATCAATAAACAAAAGACAAATACTTTTTATTAATATTGTGGAACAAATATATTTATGCTTGCTAATATTTTAAAATGAACCACATTAGTCTTTCACATCCTAAAGATGAACCACCATTACTGCTTCAAAATGTCATCAAAACGAACCTAATGTGATAAATCCTGAAGATGATCTACACAATTATAAAAATCGCAAAATCCTAAAAGATAAAATATTTATGATTCTTCATAAATCCCAAGTCACAAATAAAGAAATGGGAAAAAATGAAACAAATGCACAAATAAAGAAATAAGAAGAAATTGTCATCAATCAAATACTTTTTTATTAACATTGTGGAACAAATATATTTATGATTCTTCATGAAACCCAAGGCACATATAAAGAAATTGGAAGAAATTCTCATCAATCATATACAATCATGATGACGGCATCTTTCAAATAAGTTTTTTATTAACATCATGAAACAAGCATATTTATGATTCCCGACGACGGCCAACGCGCCGACAATAAAGTGGGAGAAACTAGTCATCAATCACTTCCCAGAATCCATGTTTTCTGAAATTTTAGAACGCCGTGTAAAGTTTCCAGCATGAAATTGAAATTCAATAATTAATAACAGATATATGTCTTAAGGGATCGACGATAGTTTAGAACAGGGTTACCTGGTTTAAATTGGAAAAATATTCTTTCAAATTTACGAATATATTTTTTTGATATTTATTATTTTTCAATAGTTTTAAGAAGTACGAAATTTTAAAAGAAGTGTGAAATATATATCAAAAATATACATTATGAGACATACAATATATTGTATTTCATGTCACGCAGATGCAAAAGTTATTATTAAATCTTCCCAAATACCCAAAATCATTATTAAACCTTCCCAACTACCCAAAATCTCTTCCAATAATCTGCTTTGAAAATGGCATATTATTAAAAAAATATTGGCTTTGATATATATCACAATGCTACGGCATATTTCCATTTGATTTAGAAGATCATGTTCCATCCCAGTTGTGATCCCCTTAAACACATCACACCATTCTAATTTTTGATGCCTTTTCTATGCAACGTCAAACTCAAATGCGCCATTCAGTGATCTGAACCCCATCTATTATTTAGGCAATTAAAAAATCCAAAGGTGTCATTCAGTGATCTGAACCCCATCATTCTTCCTCCGAATCTTATCAAATTCAGCCCCGATTCCTCCATGGAATTTGAAAGGAAAATAATTATGTATTATTGCTGAGATCCCCAGGTCACAGGCGTGCAGATAGGGAAACCAATATAAGAAGGGTATCAGAAAACACTGACCGACCCTTTGAGAGGCGTGAAGATAGGGAAACCAATATAATAAGGGTATCAGAAAACGCTGAGCGACTCTTTACGCGTTTTATATTCAATAGGCTACAAAGCCGTGGAGTCAGAGGCCTCATAAGGGGTGTTGATCCCTTAAGCAACATATGCAGTGACAGCATATACTTTAAGCGTTGTGTTTTAGGGGCTTTCACTTTGATCCTTTATTATTACTTTTAGGTGTACATTTTGTAGGGGCTGTTATTCTGATTCTTACTCTGAGTGTTGCAACTTAGTTATACACTTTGGAAGAAAACAAAAGAGATAACCACATCTAACTTTTAGTCAATATATCTATGATGACATAAAAAAAAAAATGGAAATTTGAAAACAAGGTAATTGAGAATTGATATGCTACAAAGAATTAATATACTTAAAACACATTTTTATTAACAAAATAATATTTTAAGATAAATACATAATGCATTTTTAAGGTGGAGAAATTATATTGATGGTTAAACACATTTTTATTAACAAAATAATATTTTAAGATAAATTCATAATTGCATTTTTAAGATAGAGAAATTATATTGATTGTTAACCACATTTTATTAACAAAATAATATTTTAAGATAAATACATAAATGCATTTTTAAGATAGAGAAATTATATTGATTGTTAGGTGAGAATTGATATATTATAATAGAACAAAAAATTTATAAACACAATTTTGTTAATTAAATAATAGTAGAAGTTAATTACATGATTAATGTATTTTTAAGACAGAAATTATCTTTTCAACGAGGAAGCTAGTTAATGCAGGATATCTCTCAATCTAGGTAGATTCAATAACCTCTTAAAGACTAGAAAGAGACTCCTTACATAGTAAGCATTCTAATTAGATTCAATAATCTCCTAAAGACTACCTAGAGAATCGTTGACATAGAAAACATCACACTTAAGACAAGTAGGATTTATAACTCTAATACTCCCCCTTAAAGATTGTTTTTCCTAAACTTAATAAAAAAATCCTAGTTATGATCTAATCAAAATTTTGGCATTCATATAAAAGGAGAGTCATCCCACCAGAATGCATGATACTTTATTATTGCAACTACTACTCTACTAGGATGTCCTTCATGTACATGGTTCATTCAACCATCATATCTTCAAACCAAGACCAGGACATATACCTTAATTCCCCTTACATCACCATGTAAATCAACGGATTTGGCTAAGAAAATTGATTAAATTTAAAGTTGGTCTAATTTCATTGGTGCATGAATTTTTAGATGAGGTTCACAAATGTCAAGTTTAGTTGGAACAACCCAAACAGGAACATGAATAATTTCATGAAATTCATGTAATGTTTGTTTAAGTTCGTTATGTAATCCAATAAATTCAAAGAGATTAGTAATAAAAAACAATAAAACTCTAAAGGCTAAAACCTAATCGTTTAAAAGAAAAGAAAAAATTCTGGCTTTTTGCACTAACAAAATGTTGTCTCTAAATATTAAATTTGACAAAGAGAGATAGACTCCGATAGCTTTTGGGAGAATGTTGGGATTCATGCTCCTAATTTACATAGTTGCTTGCACTCACAAAATGTTGTCTCTAAATATTAAACTTGACAAAGAGAGAGAGACTGAGATAGCTTTTGGGAGAACGTTGGGATTCATGCTCCTATATTACATAGAACACTAGCTTTTTTTTTAATAATATTGTTAATTTCTATTTGTTGATCTTTATTTTCAAAATTTTGATATATTAATTTTTTTATTTATACCATACTCACTTAAATGATATAAATTTATATTTTTATAAATAGTCATAATAGTAGTGTAATATTTAATAAAATATAAAGTTGAATATATAATATAAACCTATGTAAATTTTTTAATTTGTTTTTGTAATCTAGAGAAATCCAACAACCAGCGTGACACGTAACTACCAATAAACCTTTGGGGGGCTACAATATGTCCTCTCGACAGATGGGTGTGACAATACCTTTATCTTAGGCACACATCCATTAAACAAACTTCCATCCTTTTCTTACTCAATGAACTCTTCAAGCAATATGGTAGACTCACCATGAACTATATCTTGCCCAACAACCCAGAAAAATGTTGGTTGCTCGAAGCCAATCCCCATGAAAATTCCATGAGTTCTTCATTAGAAAAAACTTTCATACTTCCCAAACAAACATACATAACAAAACATGGATTCTGAAAATCTAATCATGGGAGACAACTATTTTCTTCCTTCCACATACTCAATTCATTCGGAGATCCATCCTTATGTTTAAAATGGGATGAATGAGAGAGAAGTATAGAACCAATGGGATATACAAGGAAATTAACTGAGAGTGCCTCTAAGACTGGGCCTTCCAGTTCTTCAAATGAGTTAACTATTAATGCGGTTGTCGATAATGTACCTTGGCCTTGAATTATAGTAACTTCACCACTAGGATCCAAAGAGTCTTTGACTAAGGAGATGTCGAGCACCACCCTCAACCGTAGATGGGTGTTTTCGAGATGCATATGTGTATAGAAAGTCCATAGATTATTTAAAAATAAGTATGTATAGAAATAATTGAAACTATAAAGACGTGAATTGTATGGAAGAATTTTATATAATGAAACAATTACATTTTGAATATAGTAAGTGTGAGTAGATAGATAGATCGTCTAAACACGTGAATTGTATAGAAGGATTTTATGTACATGATGAAAGTGTTAGAGTTGGCTTTTCCCATGCTTCATTTCTCTATGAGATAATTACGGTGAGTTGTAAGCTCAGGTAGGGTCTTGCATTTTATTGAGCTGTCATAGTTATCTTTAACTGACACTAAGCCTCCTCCATTGCTATATAATGGAAGTATTATATGTAATTTTACACAAAAATGTGAGTAATGAAATACCCTTTCATGGTATCATAGTAGACATTTCCTACCCTATCTAATTGCTTTTGGAGTTTATTATTTTTTAATTATATGAATGGGGCTTATGTTTCACTGAGTTCTCAAAATTTCTTTTGAGATCTATAGATCTATACAAGGGATAATGGTTTTGATATAATGTGGATCTTGAATGAATTCTAGCTATTGTGATGGGATAGTGTGTGCTCAAGTTAGATCGGAATGTGATTAAACCTAGAATGATGGGATTTCATAATTTCTTTTTTCCTTTCTGATCTGAATATCATGTCACAATATTTTATTCTATATATCCATATCTTCACTGGTATCATATATGCTTAAATAATTTCATCTGTCACTCTTGGATTGTATGTAACCTTCGAGATCAGATAACATATCAGATCAAATTGTTGTGCTCACATCTTTGATCTTAGCTGGCATCATTCACCCGTGGGAAGAGTTATGGTTCAAGAGATTTTTGTAGGCTTCTTTTTGGTTATTCATGAAAATTGGTTTGACCTGGATTTTGTTGATGCCCACAACTTGATAAAAGGGAGCACTGGTTATCTCACAGAGCTGAAGAATCTTTGTTTTGGTGCTTCTCTCCAACCCCGTCACTATGAAATTGTCCGTTGACTATTTGGGATGTAGAACAATGCACTTCATGAACATTGATGAATGAATCACACAATCCCTTACATTTTGGTGTAATGGAAAATGCCAACGTGATATCCAGATGCTTGAATCGAGATGGTTAACCATTTGGAATTTTTCAGCGATTGAAGTTTGTAACCTATTTTTAGTAGTGGCATTTTTTGCTTGCAAAAGGGATACCACTGGCTGCAACTAAAGAAATTCTTTAAAAAGTTCATTCATTTCCTTCTTCCCACAAAGCTTCTATAATATTTTACCCATCACGAAAAAATCAAGTTGGAAAATGTGTTTCTACTAGCCACAAAAACAAAATTGCTGCAAAACAAGACTCATGCAGATGATCACGAATCTCATACTATTGTCACACCTAGTTTTGAAAACCATACTACTAGTATTTGGTTTCAATTGCTGAGAAGAATGAGGTATACTGGAGCAGGACTTGGGAAGAATGGGCAAGGAATTGTTGTTGATACTAATCTTCTACTGCAAACATCAAGAGAAATTCTTATTTATGATCAAATTATTTCCTCATCACCTACATCCAATTGTGGGGTGCTTGAAGAAAATGGTCCTGATAAACATATTCATGACCTACTTGCTATTGTCATTCCAGATGAAAATGTTGTGGCACTCAACTTTGAGACCGTAGAGGCAAAAACTAAGATATTTGCACATCCTCAATAGAAGAAATTAAGCAAGCATTAACATTATTGGTCAACTAGTAGTCCAACATTCAGATGGTTACAAAAGTGACGTGAAAGAATGAATTGTGCACTAATGCCAACCATTAAGATCGATTGTGGATGGATCGATGAATAGTCATGACATCATTTGAACCAATCCTTGAAGAATATATATCTTTTATTGCATCAATTGTTCGTTGTTGATTTCCATTGTTCCCTTAGTTATTCTTTAGGGGAAATTTGGTGACAATGAAGACAATTAATTCTTGATTCTTCCACAGTTGTAGTGGGGGGAAGTTAGATGGGGAAAAATATTTTTGTCATTTCCTTATTGGAAATTGTCATTTTTTGTGTTTTATGAGTGTGACGGTGATGGCGTTCAAACAAATTCAAGAGTGTTGTACAAAATTTGCCATACTTACTGGCCTCATTGTTTGTTTGTTGGTTGATGGTGTTTCTTACGTTTGAAGGGTAAAAGCATGCTAATGTGTCTCATTATATAGCAAAAGAAAAAAGTACTCAAATGAAAAAAGATAAAAAAGAAATAATATAAAAATATCAATTAAATGAGTTGAGTTTCATACTTGTTAATTATAAAAAAATAAATGCTAAATTGGTAACAAAGCTAACTCACAATAAATTTTGGTAAAAGCTATAGTGAACCTATTTAATGGGTTTAAAAAATATAAATAATGTTATAAAAGATAAATACTAAATTTGCAAATAAGTCAATTGATAGTAAATATTGGTAAAAACTATGGTTAATCACTCAGAAAATATAAATAACTTTATGTAAAGTTAAATGAAATGCTAAAACTCTTTAAAAATATATATAAAAAGTAGAGTAAAATTTCTAATCAAATAATTTTATATATTATATTTGAATAATTATAAAATAGTTATTATAATATAATTAAAAATTTTATTAGAAAAAATATAAAATATATTTTAAAATTTTCAAAAAAAAATTTTAACATTTTGTTATTGTTATTTTCAAATTTCTATTAAAAAAATTGATTTTATAAACTTGAAAGGGTACTTTCTTGGGTCGCAGTTTTATATATACGAAAATATGATCATTTTTACTAGTATTTTAAGAATAATTAAAAAATATGCTTACTTTTTATTTTTAAATTTGTTTAGCAATCTTTAGAATGTTTACAACACATCTATTAAAGAAATTGGAATTAAAAAACATAAATCAATAGAGAAATGGGGGGTCACAGTTTTGTCACTATTTAAAAATTTATGTAAATTATTAATGAATATCTTTTAAAGAAAATGAATAAATAGATAAAAATTATATATTAAATTTTAGAAAAAATATTACATGAAATTGAATTTAAATTGACATCTTTTGTCTTCTTTTGCCACCACCTAATTTTTTATGATTTTGTAAATTTAAGAGTAAACATTCCAACTCCATTTATTTTTATAAAACTTCTTTGCCACAAAAAGGGAAAAAGGGATACACATTAACATGCTTTTACCCTGAAGCCATCTCCCAATTCTTTACCGACAACTACTTTCTTTGAAGCGTTTTTTGGAGATGTTCATAGGGTTTACCACCCTTGCACCTCTGCAACAATCCTACTTCAGAGATCGACTGACCTCATTGAGGTTTCACTTCTCTCATCTTCATAGTTTTCGTACTTCAACATTTCATACTTCTTGATTGGAGAAAGCCTATGTTCTTTCCATTCATTGGATCATTATGGGGATCTACAATTTCAGCTCCATGATAATTTGAGCACTGACATCTTTCTATCTTTTGGGGATAAAATTTTCCCTGTGATGTTTTCTCTCTTTCTCTACTTATAGGAGTTTGTAAATTGGTACCTAATTTTACCTTGTTTCTGGGACCCATTCTTTGTTTTCTTTTTTCTTTTGTTACTACCTATGTTTCACTTAAGGGGGGGTGTTAGAGTTGGCTTTTCCAACGCTTCATTTTGCTATGAGCTAATTATGGTGAATTGTAAACTCACATAGGGACTTTAATCTATCTAGTTGTCGTAGTTATCCTTAATCGACACTCAGACTCCTCCATTGCTATATAATGGAGGTCTTCTATGTACTCTTACAAAACAATGTGAGCAATAAAATACTCTTTTAATATGAAAGAGACAAATGCAACTTGAGAAAATAGTGTAGTGTATATATTTTCCGTTTCTATATAACTTGTAAATAAAATATTTGAAAAT
The DNA here is from genome assembly GCA_000404065.3 of Pinus taeda. Taxonomy (NCBI): domain Eukaryota; kingdom Viridiplantae; phylum Streptophyta; class Pinopsida; order Pinales; family Pinaceae; genus Pinus; species Pinus taeda. Next base: position 223,648 of record APFE030258204.1, read on the forward strand.
TCAATTGAATTAGTTAGAAGAATTTTTTTTGTATTTTTAAATAAGATCAATTTTTTTATCAATAATATGATGAATTCTATTTTAATAATTTTAAACTTTTGAATTGGATTTAAATATTTTTTATTTGAAATATATAAATAGTTTCATATATATATAATATAAATAAAACCTTTTAATATTATTTAGTAATAAAATGTTCCTTGCACATTCTTCTAAGAATTACCTTTATGTAATATTACATTATTTATTAAATATATATTTTAAAAAAGAGATAAATTATAATTTAATAAAATATATATTAGAATAGTAATATCATATCATAAAAGTAATTATATATATTTTTTTCTTTTATATAAATTTTTATTTTATTTTATTAGTTAATTTTTATTAAATTATAAGAGCTTGTAATTAATAATTAATAGTTAATTAAGATATATATAAATTATGGAAGTTAATATTAAATTATAACTAATATACCCATTACTTAATATGTATATTGAGTTGGGCTCATTTCCATTGCCAAATGACTTATAAAAAGGGGAAAGTGCAATTATAACAACTACATTTTACTAATGTGTGGTGCTAGTTAATAATATATATATATATATATATATATATATAATATAATATATTATATAGATAGATAGATAGATAGGTATATATAACTAATAGTTGGAACTTGTTCATGGAGGGTGAGGGTTTGAGCTTTTGCTTTACAAAATTACATAATTCAACATGTAGGACCGAAGGGCCTTAGGTCCTCTCACCATATCGCTACGCTCCCCATACTACCATTCCCTTGACTCATACAAAATGCATGAAGAGAGGGTAGATTGTTTTGAAGGCCCCCTTAAGGGCCAAATTATTTGGATATCTCCACTACTAACCTTGCAACACTCAATGGATGTTGGCACACGGTGCAGTATCGCTAGTTTTTTTGAATGGAAATCACCTACAGGCTCTAAAGATGATGGACAAAGAGAGGGGAAGGAGGTATTGTCCTCGATTACCACCCCGCCTATGATAATAACAATTGCAACAAATAAAAATACATCACTCCCGTTTGTAAAGTGACAAAAATACCTTTCCCCACTTTCCAAACTCAACTTGTTGCTCAGCGACATCCCGTTCTCCTCACTCCCTTCTAGATTCTGCCAACTCAATCTCGTGGAAAGCACATAGTAGATCTCCCTTACTGAACCTTCTCTTTTGTTGTTACTGTCATATCTGGTCTCTCAACTTCATATGTAGCCTTTCTATACTAAATATGCTATGCAGAGGTAGTCAAAGCCCCACATTCTCATTTCTCTCACTTCTATTTATTCATGACCCACCAAGATAGAAGAGGAAATGCATTAGAAAAGAGGTTGAGGAGCCCTACCTAGTTCTAGGAAAGGATGTGCAACTAAATGAGATTATCAGTATGAAAAAGGAGGTGGTCATGGTGAATTTTTAAAGAAGAAAAAATTTCATAGCTATTTTATGTAGGTGGAAAAAGTAAAAAAAAAATGTCTACTTTTAGGGATTCTCCAAAACGCTTGATATTAGCCGAGATTCGGAAGGGGTGGACAAAAAAGACATAATAGGATGCAAAAATATTCTTGAACAACAAATGGTTATGGGGATCTTGAGAACTCTATATCAAACCCTAGATAATAGATTTGATGTGAAATAAAAAAAAAAGTGTTCATGCCCAATTAGGTTTAGCTGTGAGGACTTCCCATGGTATTTTAGTCAAAATATGTCTTTATGAAAATTTGGAATACATCAGGTCTTTTTTATAATGAAGATTATTATTTTCAGCAAATAAGACATAAGGGAATGGTGCAAATTTTAGTGGGATTGAACCTCACCAAGAGGCTTCCAGCTTCTATCACAGGGACATTGAAGAACTAGAAAACTTGAGATTATGAGGGGGACCTATACAAGTGAATTCATTGTCATGCCCATGGCTATCTAAGTAAGGATTATTGAATCGCACAGTCTAGTAGGAGATTGGTCATAAAAGACACATTATATGTTGTTTCACATCCTCCCTTGCTACAAAAACAAAGCTAATATGCCCCACTACAAAAAATGCCATCAACAACAACCTAGGAGGAGAAGATTTCCACCCCACTTAAGAACTCCTTTGGACCAATTGACCTTTCTACAATCGTTGCTGTAGAACTAGGGCTTCAATATTTATCCCCTAAGGAGGGTCAACCCTCCAAAGGTATGATATTTGTTTCGTATGCCCTTTTATCTTCTAATTTTGATTTATTTTTTAAGGCTTTAATTCTCAGCATTCTTCTCCTCCTTTCTCTGCAGATTCCCCCATGAATAAGCTATAAAACATGAATCTCTTGATCTCCTCCCCTTTTACTCTGCCTTAATTACTCCTCCTTTTATTCCATATTCTATCCTTATTGATAATATATTCCTTATTTCACCCATTGGGTCAGCTTCCCTATCAGATCCTCCTACACGCTCCCTCAAGTATAACTTGAATTCCTCTACTCACCCTCTACCTTCTAACTCTTTAAAATACTTTATACTTAAACCAGGGGGAATTTTCGGCTTTTCCTTAGGTGTGACTCAAATTTCCTCATGTAGAGGTATACAATCATCCATATATATCACTAAGAACCTACCTCACTCAAAAATAAAAGCAAGAAAACCAAAATGTATTATTTGGACTCTTAGAGAATCTGGTCCTACACAGGTTCCTAAAAGATGTTCCTCTCCCAAAATTGTAGGGGATTAGATAGCACCTAAAAAATTTTGGGTATAAAATTGGTATTGGAATCCCACTCCCCTCACATCCTATTATTTTAGGAGTCTATACTAGAAGGAACAAAGCCAATTTGGGCTCTCAAATCAATTCTCCCCTTCTTAGGTTTTCTTTCTCTAAATGCGACTAGGAGATTAGGGGGTATTATCTATAGATGTGACATTTGATGGGTTTGTTTGATATCTTTTGAGTCCCTCAAATCAAAACTTTCCATTAAGATTTTCTCTAAAGAACTAGAGAAAAACCTTCATCTACGTAAATTTGTATAGGCCCTTTTGAGATCATTAGTTTTATTGGCTAAACATTCTGAGAATCCCTCATGTGCAATCTCTAAGGGTAATCATGGGAGTTACTTAAATTTCATATTACGAGTTGCTAAGATTTTTGGACCTTCTAGCATAATTGAGGCCTTCACAAACCTCTTTATAGATCTAATCGAGGAGATCATATTTTTTGATAACCTTCAAACCAAGCTTCTACCAACATGGTCAAACAACATTACTAGATCTGATAAAATTTCCTAAATAATTCATCATTTCATCATTTTCGAGGCCCTCCTTGATTTTTGAATTAGATTTGGTCAAATATCCTTTGTTGTGGGGGATTGTAATGACTCTCCCATTCACTTATTTAAATCAACACCCCAATGTTATTGCACAACTAAAATCTAGCTAGATCCCATTTTTCTCCTCTACCCTTGAGTTCCCCCCCTCTACCCATATAGTTCCACTAAAATCTAATAATGTCTAAAGATTTTAGTTTTAAGTTGGAAAAGGAGAAATAAGTAACAAACAACAAATCATTGATTGAAATTAAGGCCCAATTAAAATTCTTTTATAAGTAAATCTCCTTGAGACATCCACAATTGGTCAAAAGGAAGAGATGAAGAGATAAGTTTTTTTTTTTTTCCTACACAAGGAAAAATGATGCATAATGAAGAGTACAACCATTTTTCTACAGGTGTGGAATGAAAACACTAAGTTTTTTCACATGATTTCAAGCGAATACAAATCTATTATAACTATTTGGGAGGTTAAAAATATTGATGGATCCCTTGCAACCTTTTCAAATATATATTAGAACAAGGATGTAATTATTTCAAGGGCATTTTTCCCCCTCCTCAAAGTTACATCATCCAACAAGTACTAAATGTGATAATCCCATTGTAATAATCCAACTAGTTAGCAATAATGTAATAATCCCATTGTTAGATATATGGTATTGAGAGAACCATGGTAATGGCCCATGGTATTGTATGTATGAGGCCTATATAGAGGCTAGAGATTCCCCATGGAGAGATTTCAAGGATTATTGTATTGTCAAGGATATGACTTGTGGAGTGTTCTTCTTCCTTAAGGAGTGATTGTATGGCATTACCCCACCTGATCAATAAAGAGAAGCATTTTCATGTTATATTATTGGATCAACCTTATTATTTCTGGGTATATTTGTATTCCCATATATTTTTAGGTCAGATCTATTAAGTGTATCAAAGCACCTTCTTGGGCAAGAAAATAATATATATTAAATATATATATATATATATATATATTATATTATATATATATATATATATATATAATATATATGTAGGAAATTTTTGGGGTGGAGTTGTACATCAGATTTGAAAATTTTGGTGAAAAATTTGCAGAATCAAATGGAAGATATGGATTATTTATGAAAAAATACCCAATTTCAAAACAAAAAATCGGCCAAATCGGAGTTCGGATAAGGGATATATTGTGATTTAAAAAACAGTTGTGTTGCAGAAAGGTTTTGACGAAAATTTATGGAAGACGGATCTCCAGTTAATTTTTGTCATTTTTGTGGGGGAATTTTTAGAAACTTATAGAATATCTAAGATTCTCTTGAAAAATTACCCAATTTCAAAAAACAATCAGTCGAATCGGAGTCCCGATGAGGGAGATATTGTTGATTTATAATCATCTCTTTTTTCATAAATTTTTGTGACGGTGGAACAATCGCAATGCAAATATGAAATTCCAGAGTGCTTATATCAGGATTTCTATCACATGAGAAGATGCATAATGGTTGTTCCATTTCCGAAAACAATTCATAATAAGTATTTTGAGAAATATTGACCGAACTGTGGTCATTTTAAATTTTCTCCAAGTAAGTGATTTTTTAAAACCCCTCTTCGTGGCTTCTAGCAATATGCTTTTTTAAGGGAAAAGATGATATCCCTACTATTGAAGAATTCATAAGTAGTGAAAAGTTCACATATAGAAAAAATTGGAAAGTTCTCGTATGGCTTGGTTTGCAAGATGGGGCTTCAATATTATGGATATCACTCGACAAGCAAGAAGTTGTACAAACTTTCAAATGAATAATTTGAAAAATTCTTTTAAGACAAATGGTCTCATGATGGAAAACAAGATAATGAGAAAGATATGGGGTTATTTTCTACTGGTATCTCCTTATTACAGGTTTATGGATATATTCAGAAGGAGAAGATCATTGTGTTTATAAATCCTAGTTGCAAGAAAAATCTTATAAATGTTAATTTGGCAAAAAAAATGCAAGCTCTAGCAAAACACATTGACAACACACAAGTTGATAATAAGGATGATCAAGTTTATAAAGATTTGAATATTTCTATGGATAAGTTTGTATTGCATTCTGATTTTTATGCCTCAGATATGGCTAATGAGGATGTTGTTTTGGGATACCCTTGGATGGAATCTGTTGGTACTATCAATATTAATGTGCAGAAAAAATTCCTGAAGCTCTGGT